>OZ002736.1:5118171-5268231 GCA_963924305.1 Polygonum maritimum
ATCGTAAAAGCATAGCCAAACCATTAACATTAACATGTTCACTAATAATAAAATACAATCAGTTTTCCGTTCAAGTTTTGGGTTATTGGTATTATTGTACGTTCCTTATATATAAGTTAGCGATATACTTCAAATAGATTTAAGTTTTAAGAAAAAATAATGAACAATAGGATCATATTTTACTAATTTTGGAAAGTTTTCTTAAGTATATTTATGTGATTTTTCACATTATATTAATTTATACTTTTATTGGGACCTTATATTTCTACAGTCATTTTTCGATAATTTATTATTTTATCAAAAATCGTCAAATTTTACACTGGTCCAACTCGAGACCGGAGAAGAATATTAACTTACCGTGTTTATTAATTTATTGCGTATTAATTTTGTAATATCATAAGATGATAAAACTCTTTCGTCTAACTTTTACTACACATATATAAATCATTGATGGAAATTTTGTAAACAATTCAGTCATTAAAACATGATCATATTTTTATGATATACACAATCAATATCGTTGATTTCTTTCTAAAGCAACAATCATTCTGCTGTAAACAAAGCCCGTGCATTGCACGGGCCACTAATTCTAGTGAAAAATAAGATGGATGAACAATTGAACATGAAGCTATATAATTTTCTACATTAAAAGGAAAATGAATAATTATGTGAAAAACATATCTATTGTTGAAGTTCGAAAACACCGAAGAGATGATAACGCGATGAGAGCAAAGATTTCGATTTCAACCGAGCCAACAGACGAAGAGATGGAAAGTGTTTAGTCGCTGAGAGTATTTAACGCGTTGAGGGTAGTATGGAGGATGTTTTGTATTAACCGTGAGGTTTACAAATGAGAACAGGGATTTTCTATCACGCTGAGTGTATCGGGTTACAACAATGATCTTAACTCGGGATTTAGTGTGTGTGATTCGCGAGGTTTTCGATCCTTGCTCTGATGCGCGGAGCTCGCTATTTATAGCCGAGATTTGTGCTGAGAATGATCGAGATGTCGATGTGGGACGAATGCCGCCCAAGTACGTGTCGCTCTCCGGTTGTCTTTTGGAGCGGTGGCCACGGGGTCGGGCAATGGAAGGCTAGGATGAGACGTTGCCGCCCGCCCACTTGCGCTGATGGAACGTTGCCACCCGCCCACGTGCGCTGATGGGACGTTGCCGCCCATCCACTTGCGTGGATGGGACGGTTTCCTCCCCTCGCGATCGCTAACAGCGCGGTAAGAGCGTAGTCAGCAGATTTGCTACTTGAGGGATGTCATTTGGGAAACGATCCTTGCACTGACCGCGATGAGAGCATAATTGCCGGATGCGCCTATACTCGGTGATTTTTTTTTTGATGGGGGTGATGCGATCGCGCTGATGGCTCCTGGTATCAACACCTATGATATGCTCAAATATCTTATATATATTTTTATTTTAAATAATATTTGAAACCAAGAAAAACTTAGAAAAATTCCTTTTGGTACCCTTGTATTCTTGACAATTCCTTTTGATATCCTAAGAAAAAAGTTTTTCCTTTTGGTACCCTTGTGGTTGATATATTTTCTTTTTTGTAACCAAAACTCTATTTAAACCCATTTTTCATCCCAAAAAAATAAAATTTTATTTAAATTTTGTTTAAATAAAACTAATTTAGAAAATTAAAAACAAAAAAAATTAGGCAAAAAATTTGTTAAAAAAAAGTTTGACCAACCATTAAAAAAATTGAGTGGAGAAAGCTAAATGGCTAGATTTATTCAATACAATTTCCGTTTAAAATTTAACAAAAAATCAAGTGGGATAAAAATTCATAATTTTATTTTCCAATTAGTTTTTTATTTAAATTTTAAACGAAAATTGTATTTTTTTGGGATGAAAAATGGGTTTAGATAGAGTTTTGACTACAAAAAAGAAAATGTATAAACCACAAGGGTACCAAAAGAAAAAACTTTTTTCTTAGGGCACCAAAAGGAATTATCTAGAATAGAGGGTACCAAAAGGAATTTCCCAAGCAATAAAAATATTAGGTAATAAACAATACAAATATTGAATAGACAAGCAATAAAAAATATTCCTAATTTATAAAATATTGAATATTGAATATTCCTAATGTATAAAAATATTGAATAGACAAGCAATAAAAAATATTCTAAACTAGTAATAATAGGTAATAAGCAATAAAAAATTTTCTTAACTAGTAATAATAGGTAATAAAAATTATGAAAATATAAATGAAAAAATAATGTAATTATAATATAGGAATCGGGTATTGAGTTTTTATTTGTTCAAGATAATGTTCTAAACAGCTAGTATTATGATTATGTCGAGGGCGGCTGAGCAACGGGTCCCTTCTATTTATGAGCGAGGGGAGGCGTCGAGGATGGCGGAGGAGAGGGTGAGATGTGACACAGCGGGCGAGGATCGTGGACCACTTGAGAGCAGACCTGAGTGGGCAGAGGAGTAGTTTGTTATTTATTTGGATTCGTAGTTTGTTTATATTTTGGATTTGTAGTTTGTTCTTGACTCGTAGTTTGAATTTTGGATTGTTTGTTTGTTCTTGACTCGTACCTTGTATTTTTGGATTCATATGATTTCGAGTCCAAATTCTCACCGTGATAGCTCAAATCTAAATTTCAAATCAAGAAAAATTTTATCAAAATAAAATATGATACTTTTTAATAACCCCAAATAAAATATATATTATGCTTCTTTTAAAATAATAATATGATAATTTAAGAGTTGTACATGTGTAAGGCAGTTTAACAAGTTAGTTATTCAATATTATATGAAAATATGAAATAACATATTAATCTAGTATTACACAGTATAAAACATAATCAAAAACATTTAACAAGGACGAGGGTTTAGGGTTTAGCGGCATAAGAAGGGTTTAGTGATGCGCAAGTAGGGTCGGAGTTAAAACCCTATGTGCGGATCCAGGATGAACACATAGGGTTTAGGGTACGGTTTAGGATTTAGACGTTTTCTTTTGAAAAACATTTAATAATGATCGATCAATGACTTTGTTCTAAATCATACATGCAATTCTCGTACGTTACATATATAACTATAGACTAACTCTTCGAGAAACATATCAAGTATGCTAATCTTTAACTTCATGAGTTGGACTCGAGCTTAACTGAGGTTTGAATCTGAAAGATTTGGAGTTGAAACATATCACGTATAACAGGATGATACATAGACGTAAACTTTCGATATAGATATAATATTGTAAATCATGAAATTCGTGAATGCACATGGCTGAATATTACGATGATTCGATGTAACGTATGTGTGAATCATGAAGCCGTACAAGAATGACTCCGCACAAAAGGATGATACATAAACATTAACTTTCGATATAGATATAGTATTGAAAATCATGAAATTTGTGAATGCATATGGTTAAACAGGAAGAAGATTCGATCTCACATATGTGTGGATCCAGGATCCGCACAAGAACACTTTCGCGCAATGACAAACTCGGTTGCTCTTGTGCGGATCCTGGATCCGCACAAGAGTGAGTCCGTACAACGACGTGCTCAACTGCTCTTGTGTGGATCCAAGATCCGCACAAGAGCGAGTCCAGTCAACAACGAGCTCATTATGTCTGCTCTTGTGCGGATCCGGGATCCACACAAGGTGCAGAACCCTAGCCTTGTGCGGCATAAGGATCCGCACAAGAGGGGCAGTCACCATGGGCGGTATTGGGTGGTCAACTTGTGCGGATCCAGGATCCGCACAAATGGCCTGATTTTTTTCCGAACCGCTCATCCTTACATGTGCGGCTTGTCCATCCGCACATGGTTCACGTTAAACCGGGTTTAACATGTGCGGATCCGCGATCCGCACAAGTCGGTGTGCGAACATTAAAAAACGGTGTGCGCAACGGAACGGCCATCATAGGAGTACCAAAAGGAATGATTTTTTTTCAAAAACACCAAATGAAATTGTCAAAACTATAGGATACCAAAAGTAATTTTCCTTAATATTACTTTAGCTTCGTTTTCTTTCCGTTTACTAAATTACGATCAAACTCGTCCTACATATTTCCTATAGCCTTAGATCTATAAGCTTTTGCAAATTCTTTCTCGAGTGACATGCTCTTGAAGTAAGATTTACATGAATTGTATGCATACAAGTTTCTTGTGAATAAAGATCTGAGTTCCTTGGAGATAAATTTCGACCTTCAACAACCCAACATTTCCAAGTTTCCAGTTCACGTGCCTTTGTATGGATCTTTTTTTTCTTTCTCTTTTACTGTTTCAGCCATTTACACAAATGTCGGAGCTTTTTTTTTTGCCCATCACTTTCGTTTCTATTCACTCATTTTCCCTGTTCCTCAAAAATCTCACGTTCAAATTGTCATACCGCCATATCCCACAAACCAGCATGCAAAATTCAGATCAACATTATGGTTCTGCAACCAGGTTTGTTTATCTCTTTCCTTTTCAATTCATTTGAATACTCTAATTAATGCTCCATCATATATTATTTATTATTGACATAACGCAAAGTACAAAGGGTATACACAGCGATTTTATTGTAATTTATTCTCTTGCGGATCATGATTTCCAGGAATTGATTGGATTAAACACAATAATCAAGGTCGTTGCAAGTAATATCAAGGGTTGTTTCTAGTCATGTAAGAATATGATCATTTTTCATACATACTTCCTCCTTTATGCAAGAAAATGTAAGGATGTGTTTGGATTACCCAAGATAATGCATTGTATGGTGTTAAGGGTAGTATTTGGAATTCCGAAGCTAATGAATTATGTGGCATTAAGGACTTTATGCAAGAAAATGCATTATTCCGAAGCTAACTCAAACACATCCTCAATCTCAAGAGTTGATACAAGACTAGACACTATAATGCATTATCTCGCCAGTCCAAATGCACTCTAAGTTATCAATTTCTTGGAAAATGTACTAGATTAGTTATGCTGTTACAAACTAAACTAAAGAACGTAATAAAAAATCACTATGGTTTTATGAATTGTAAGCTAAAGTCAGGGGAAAAGTGTATCATGGGAGGATGTATTAACTGATTAGCATTAGCATAATACATCAACAATAAAGCCATTGGAGCAAGTGGTTATATCTGAAGACACCGCCTTGATCAACAACACAACTTTCAGAATCACAGCTCTTTCTATCGACACCTCTAAGCGTCGAGTCTTTTCCTATGGAGATGAAGATCTGGCTTGCAGTACAAAATCTGTGGAATGCTGTCATAAGAAGTATAAATGTTGTCCTCCTTTCCAACAAAATACATCTCCTGATCATGCCTTTTGGCCCTTTTGCAATATTCGTCGACAAATTAACAGGTCACCAAGTAAGTATATACTCCATTTTCTCCTCAGCAAGATGTGAAGATTGAATTCTGATGCCTATTTTGAGGGTTGGGTGTTCTTCTTTAGCTTATTGGGGAACATACCGTTGGCCGAGCGTTTAGGGTATGCTACAGAGTAAGCAAGCATTTCTTCCATTCATTAGTCATTTCTTGGTTCATTCTACAAGGTAGTTGAAAACGTTACTTGATCATACTTAATGCATCTTTCTGTTGTTATAGGCAAATGGCTTTCTACACAGGATCTACAGGTAATTACACTTGTACTAGAGAAAATACGAAAACCTTACGAATATGTTGGATTTAAAATCTTCTTGATGTTCTAGATTGATAAATCTGTGCAGTTGGAGGTCTCTTGAATGCAACCTTTGGTAATGCTACAGAGCTGATTATAGCCATACATGCGTTGAGGAACGGTATGATACATGTTGTCAAGCAAACACTACTTGGCTCGATTTTATCAAACTTGTTGTTGGTCCTTGGATCTGCATTTTTCAGTGGAGGGATTGTACACTATAACAAGACTCAGGTTTTTTCCAAAGTACTTTGGATAATCTCCATTTTTTAACTGGTCTTGGAATCATATTGATTTCTTTTCACTTTTCATATATGAAGCTCTCAATTCCATCTATGAAAACAAATCATGGAGAACAACATCTTGAAACATTACCTTTTAGAAATCTCTATTTGAGCGGATGAATATAAATGAGTTGTCATTCATTCCTTAAATCTTTAGAATGACAACTAATTTCTTAACAGAATAAGAAGGCTAAACTGACATTCTTTCCTGAATGGATTATGGATGTAGCAATACACGGGCATCGTGTTCGTCTTTCGTAGTAAATAGTTTGATCATTTATGCAGGGACCTGCTATTGTAAATTCTGGATTGCTTCTAATGGCAGTCAGGGGACTCTTGTTTCCAGCTCTCCTTCACGCCATAGGAACTGAGATACAGCTTGGGGAATCCGAACTAGCACTTTCTCGGTTCTGTAGCTGCGTCATGCTCGTCGCGTATGCTGCTTTTCTCTTTTATTAGATGAAGGGCCAAAAGTTAGATGTGTGTCTAGTTTACTTCGTTTCCAATTAAAAGCCTTACCAACATTGGCATTTGCATTACCTAATGATCCAGCTCATGATTTTCGGGACAATTTATCGGTTTCTTTGGCTTATGATCAACGACACTGGGTCTACAGCGGCCAAGAGTCTTTCAACCAGAGCATTCACAGACTCCTAAATTGTTGATCTTAGATCGAATGGTTGCTTGTAAGATTTTTACTTATTAGCCTAATCCATTTGAATGCGTAGCTCTGGATTGTCTAATAAGTCGGACGATCATTGAGCGAAAAACAAACGACATGATCATTTGAATCTTTAGGGTTTTAGTCAAGGAAGAAATACAAGTGAAACCATATGGTGTCACTGTAAAGGCCTACATGTATAGTTGTATACTCTCGGTGCAAAATGACCTTCAAATTGCCATTTACTTCTTGTCAATGTGAGCTCGTTGTTCATTTTTTGAGCTATTGAATCACATAAACTTTTGTTTGAAGATTGTGTAGTGGATTTGATTATTGTTGTAAGCCCTTGTTTAAGTTTTTAACAAATAGTTTG
This sequence comes from Polygonum maritimum, assembly GCA_963924305.1. Lineage (NCBI taxonomy): Eukaryota > Viridiplantae > Streptophyta > Magnoliopsida > Caryophyllales > Polygonaceae > Polygonum > Polygonum maritimum. The sequence continues at coordinate 5,125,131 of OZ002736.1, forward strand.
CAAACTTCAAACTTGGGCTTTGAATTTTGGTGGATGTTCGAGTTTTTCTCAGCTGTTGTTAGGGGGCCAAATCCAGCAATCACATTTTAAGCAAGATTTTACAAAGGCCATTAATCTTCTCTAAGGCCAAACGGGGAAAAAAAAAAGAAAGAAAGAAAGAAAGAAAAGGGATTGCAAATGCACTCAATACATCAGAAAAGACAGCACATTACTGATACATCTACAATTTCTGCATGGTTGCCTAAAAACATTTCCCAATCAATAGCAACAAAGAATATAGCGTCATAAAGAAATACAGAGATGGAGGGTTCATAGTCTAATCACTCGGTCCAATAAAAATAAGCACAATACAATATAAAACCCATCAATTACAGCTTCCTGGATCAACTTTTGGCATGCATATTTATCTCAAAGTTCAACTCACAAATGTTTCTCCGGTTCAAGAACATAATAACAGTGAAAAGGTAAGAAGAGAACCAAGTACAAAAGGTAAAGACACAACTACAGCTAACCTCATGACAGTAAAGTGTAATGGTCCTTTTAATGCAATTGGCCGCTGACCTGATAGAGAGCTTCACTAATTTCATGTCCATGATCCTGCTATAAAAATGTTCTTGTCTTGGAAGAATTGCCTCAATCAATCTTGACGGATGAGAATAGATAGTGAACAAAGTAGAATGACATGAGGAAGCCAATGGTTCCAGTAGCCAACATAATTGCGATTGCCATAATTAGAGAATAGCCCAGGTAAACCATGGCGGAGACGGGCCCACTCAAACTCTGCAATTCAAAGACCAAGTAATTGATGGAGTAGAGGAACACATAAATTGCAACTGATCCAGAGGCGAAGAAAGCCTTCCACCACCACCTCCAGTCTTCAACACACAGATGCATGTAAGTTAGGACAACCGACACCTCAGCACAGACGGTCACCAGCAAAATGAAGACAACGAGCAAGAAACCAAAGACATAGTAGAATCTTCCAAGCCAGATGCTAGAGAGGATGAAGAAGAGTTCGATGAAAAGGGTTCCAAAGGGAAGGGTTCCAGCTCCAAGGACAAGAAGCCATGAAGGGTATTTTCGGGCAGGAATTTCTCTTGGGATCTGATTTGTTCGAACTGGGTATTGAATGTGCTCAGCCCGAGTGCCTAAGAAACCTCCCAAGAGAGTGAGTGGTACTGAAATGCAGAACCAGAGTGAAAGGAGGATGAAGTACAAGGAGATTGGTATGGCACCAGTGCTCTTGCTTCCCCAAAGGAGGAAGTTTAAAAATGTCAAAATGACAAAAACGATCCCGGGGAAGAAACATGCAGCAGACCAAGCAACAGACCTCCACCCTTCAGAATTACCCTTGACGGTATCCCAGAGGCGAACAGAAACATAGCCAGCAGCAATGCCCAAGAAAAGGTAAAGGAGAATCATGCCTGTCAAAAGCATTCCTCTGGAGGCTGGAGACATGAAACCGAGTGCAGCAAAAACAATAGTTACAACAGCCATTCCTGTAATCTGGACACCATCACCAACCATCACACAAAGCAATTTTGCACAATCTGGTTCTCTAAAGACATCACCAACAACAAGCTTCCAGCCTGAGAGTTCCTCATTCATTTGTGCTTGGGCTTCTTTGTCGAGTTCCTCATATCTTGTCAGATCTCTTCTTACGGTTCGCAAAAATATTACAAAGACAATTCCAGCCAAGAAGACGATGACCATGAGAGAGTTGAGGATGGAGAACCAATGAACTCTGGCGCCATCCATTTTTAAGTAAGCATCCCATCGAGAAGGCCATCTGATATCACTCTTCACAAACTCAACTTCATAAGTAAATGCAATTCTCTCACTTTCCTTTATTACCTGTGATTTCTCAAGATCTCCAGGGCAGCTGATAGGTTGAGTTTTGTCATACATGTGAAGTTTAGCCATTTCATCAGGGTTATGTTTGACACTGCAAGGAACGACCTCAAACCCAACGATCTCAAATCCAGAAGCCTTATTGTCGGTTTTTGTGATCATACCCATACCTTCTTCCCCTGTGCCTAGGATCTCAACACCACTTCCTTCATACTCATGAATCAAAACCCTAAACTTGAGATGGTTGATGATGTAATCATCATTGCTGTTCTGAGGGGTGTATCCAACTGGGAACCCAGTCCACTGGATGTTCATACCGTTTTGCTTTGAAAACCTCATAACAGGAAGGTTATCCAATATCATGTTAACTTGATATAGATCATGAGTTCTTTGCTTCAAAATCTTGACTTCATCACCAGTCAAAGGACCTCTGACGCACAGGAAAACTGTCTCGTTAACATTCATCCTGAACCGATAAGGTGAGTTATCGATCTGATCGCCCATGAGAAGTTCTCCGAGATTCTCAGCACTCTTCTTGACCCCACCTTGTGGCTGACAGTATGGGAGACTGTAGTAGCTGAAGGGAAGCTCGGTTTCTATGGAGGTAAGAGAATTAACTTTGGCAAATATCTCATCACCAGCAGAGTAAGTGTTCATGTATGTGCCAGGCAAGTAAAATCCATGGCAGATATTGACCAAGAGGATCAGGTAGACAAATGCCAGACTCACCGACAGCATCCTCTTCTCAGAAGAAGCCATTGGCAAAACAACAAGTATGGTAAACTTCCCAATGCCAATCCACTGTTCAATATCCTTCTTCTTCAAAGTATCAGATCTGCACAAATCAGCATTCCAGACTATTAAACTCGGCATCCAAATTCGTTTTTTACACTTTAGCAATTCAAAACTCAGATCCAAGAACCCAAAAAAAACACAATAACTAAAGCAAAACAGGAGATCCTCGAACACGAAAGCAATAAAACAATGCAGTGTTGAAAGCTCACTCCAAGCACCAAAAAACAAGGCTACTACATCTGATTTGAAGGCAATACACATATCATAAGCAGACTGGATCCTTACTATGCAAATCAACTAATAGAGTATCTTTTTCAAAGGCCATCTTTTATTCTCCATTATAAAATGTTGGATTCTTCAAGAGCGAGCTGTCACTAGCTATCTCATCCTTATATACACGAAGGATAATTTGTTTTCAAAATGTGTAGAAGAATAAGAAAACGAAGTGTTTTTTCTTCTTCTCAAAAAACGTATGGGCTTTGCCAAAATATAAACTTACAAAAGTGAATCGAATCGGCCTATCTTGCGAGTTTTGGACCTCGGTAAGGGCAAAATTGCACATAAACCACCTAATTTGGCTAATGGCTTCACTAATACTTAAACTAGCTATTTGGGGAATCCTGATTAACTCGTCTAATTCTGGTCCAATCTTGCTATTGATTGGAATCGACATCTACATTACCAACTTGTAATAAAAACTAGTTTTTGGACATTTATCATACTAGAAAGTGACATCTGAATAACCAACTCTTAATACAGATCTCCATAAGCCAGTGTTCCTAAACGTAGAACGATTTAATCAAGAGAAGAAATGGTTAATTGGCTTTCTAGGAAGAGCAGATGAAACAAGGAAAGAGCACTGAAACTACATATAGCAAAAATTCAACCAAATGCATTATTACAAAGAGCACTGAAACTGAAAACAGACGACCAAATTGAAACAATTCGATTCCATAAAGCGAGCTTGCAAACCAAAAGCAGGCCGTAAATCCAAAACAAACGACTAGAGCAATAACACAAATTCATTGCAAAACAATCAAAAAACGCACCAGAAACCAGATCCAAACCAAGTAGTAAGGAATTCAAGAAAGGGCACCAATTGAGTTGAGAGCGAAGCCGTACCAGAGCAGATCCAGAATTGGCGCTTGGTAGGAGAAAGTGAGTGAAGAACGAATTAAGAAGAAGTTGAGTAGTTGAGAAGGGATCTTTGCTTTGAGTAGTTCATGGGAGATTTCGATTCCTGCGGAGCAAACAAATGGGGGAGAGTGTAGAGCTCCGGTATAAACAAATATCTCTAACGATGGGTCCATTATGGATTGGGCTTCCCGGCAGGCCCATCAAACTCAAAATGCATTTGTGATTTGCCCAAGATACAACCACAACTTTTCATAACAAAACCGTCTTTTGTAACTTGTAAGTGAAAGTGATCCTTTTCTTATAATAAAATGTACTCTTTTAATTTAAGAAATACCAAGGCCTTGTTCGGCAAAATAAGGTTTTTGAGGAGGTGTAGGTTTTTAAAAAGATCTTTTTGATAGGTGTAGGTTTTTTTAATAGGTAGAGGTTTTCTTTTTTAAAACCTGCTAAAACCTAATATGATGTTCGGTACTAAAAGGTTTTAAGTAGGTTATGCTTTAAAGTTACCAAAAATATTATTAATTAAAACAATAAACTAAAAAATTCAGTGACAAAATTTCGGAAACCTCCTAAAACCTATCTCTATCAAGGTTTCTATTTTATCTTTTCAAACCTCATCAAAAACCTACTAAAACCTCAACCTCCTAAAAAACCTTGTCTTACCAAACATCCATTTAGGTAGGTTTCAAATTGTACAAACTTTCATAAACCTCCGTAAACCTATGCCGAACAGGGCCCAAGCCAATTCTTAAAAAAAAAAAACAAATCAATTTCTTTTTCCTTTTTTGATTGGGTAGATTTTCAATGCATTCCCACTTAAAGAAGAGAGTGAACCTTCTCCATTTTATTTTTATTTTTTTTTCGAAAAACCTTCTTCGATCCCTTTTATACCTAGATGAAAAATTCATTTATCATGACAATCAATATCAATATATATTATAAAAGTCGACCGTTTTCGATCCACCACGTTGATTCTGGCATCGCTTGATTTTATTTTATTTTTCAACTCAAATAGATAATAATAACTCTACATATTTTTTTTTCCTTAGATAATAACAACTCAATATCTTTTATTTTCCTTAACTATCTAATCCACAACTTTATCTTCAAAGTCATACTATGTATCTTTAATTTTATACCTTGAATAATTTTATCTTCCATTTTCTTCTATAAAAGATACCCAACATGCATTCACAAATACCATTCACATACAATACACAACAAATTTTAGTCTTTTACGTACAGCACATTAAGGTATTTATATTATATTTTGGGTTCGTTCATTCACGTACGATATGTTTCAGCCTCAAAACAATTCACATTAAGGTATTTTAGTCCTTAGGCAAATTTACACATTCAGCCCCATATTTCCCATATTACAAATCCCTATCATTACAATTTTCCTTAAAATTCAAATACAAGTTTAATTTTTGTTTCCAACTCAAATCATCAGTATATTATTTTATATTATAAAAATCGACCGTTTTTGAGCTACCACTTTGATTCTGGCCCCACTGCATATTTGATAAAAAAAACTTTTAAGACTAATTTTTTTACTTTATTATTTGATTTACTTTAATAAATTTAGCTTTTTTAAGCTTAAGTTAATTATTTTCTATAGTTACAAGATCTACCATATTTTTTACCCATTATATTTGATTTTTTTTCTATCTTGATAACAAATTTGATTTTTTAGCCAAATAATAATTTGATTTATATCTTGATAACGTACATCTTTTACAAAAATTTTACTTATTTACAAAACAATCCCATAATTTTTCTCAAATTATACAAACGCCCGTTATTTTCCTAACACAAACATACAAGTGATTGTTTTTTAACCACCACATTAATTTTGACCCTACCTCATATATTTAAAAAACTAATTTTTATTATCCGCATTATATAGGGTTTTCCTATTGAATTTCTTCTTTTCTACTTATAAGAAAAAGCTTTTGTCAATTATTAGTTCTTAATGCATTACAAGGAAAAATCTTAAACAAACAAATTAAGAAAAATCTATGAATATTGGATTAAACTTATTTCTGTAATACAAGTAAATTTTTAGTTTCCGACAATTTCTATTAAACTTTTATAAACTTTATCAATTTATCAATTGATGGAATATTTTAATTTTATTTTTATATTTATGTTACTAGTTTATAAGATATGATACAAATTGTAAGTAAAATATCAATTTATAATCCTATAATTAGGTTTTATAAAAAATATACAACTGAGTGAAAAAATTATGTCTTATATATATATATATATCAATTTATAATCCTTTTGGTACCCCTGTGGTATCGACAATTCCTTTTGGTGCCCAACGAAAAAAACTTTTCCTTTTGGTACCCCTATACTTTACAAAAGTTCCTTTCCGATCCCGATACTATTAATTTATAGAGGCTTAACAACATATATTACTATTTATGGCATATTGGCATCATTAGTCAAATATAAAAAGGTTTAAATATAAGGTAAAATATGGGCAGGGTAAGGCAACTGAATATATTATATTAATGAGTATGGGTCTTGTGTTAAATTAGAAAGGTAGATTAATCGGTTCTCTGATCCTAGGACGATGTGTGTAATAGGTAAATGTATGACTGGACCTGATATGGAGTGAGAATATTCATATATACTATATATAATAATTGATGGTGAATCTCGTGCGATGCACGGGCCCGTATTGTCGTTTTTCCATTCAAGTTATTTGTATTTTGTGAAGTTTCAGAATACCTCATTTATATGGACTTCTCCGATAGATTTTTTTTAATATAGACTTTTAGAAATAAATTATGTATATGTATATATTAGTAAGAGAATAATCTTTAAAATATTTACCTTGAACATATTATTTTCTATATTATTCAAAAAATATTTAATTTGTATGTGTTAGGTGATATTTTTTATACATACTATGGGTGTGTGAATAAGAATATCAGTAAAAGACTAATTTCAGAATATCTCATTTTATTCATATTTTTGTGATATATATATATTTGTTTTTTTGGTGATTTATCGAAATAGATTTGAACATGTTGAATACAAATTGTGTTAAATAATTTTGATCATTTTTTGTAGGAAGAAAGTATATTTTGAATTTCTTTTATATTTTTATCTTTTATCTTTGGACTTTATTTAGTTCCCCACCCCTAAATATCAGTTTATAAAAACAAATACTAAACGAAAGATAATTAGCGATATACTAAGAATTATCGTTGTTATCTTAACAACATATAGAGAAAATGTATGCTTTGGAGAATATGAAGTAAGGGGAAAAAAAAACTTAAAACCCTTATGCATGGATCATTTAGAAAAAGGGACTCCTTAAAAAGGTGAGAGAACACTTAATTAGTAATAATAATCTCTTTGTTTTGTAGACATGTTAGAGAAAATTTGTTATGACTTTAGATAAGATAAAACAAAATAGCTTGAAAATTTGTTATGATTGATCTCTTAAAATTTGTTATAATATAATCATCTTAATTCAAATGAATGTGGTATTGCACAATTCTTATTTTATATCATAAAATGTACATCACTATTGGATAGAGATATGAGTCAACTATGATATATGGTCTTCTTTTAATTGTAATAGCCAAATGTCTCGATAAACATTGAACATTGTTTTTAAGGTTGTTATGCTTAATTTTATTTAGTACATGTATATTTTACAAATAATTTTCCCATTGAATAAGTTTTTGATTTCCTTAGAATATGTTACTCATATAATCTTTAGAGGATCATAGATGAACTTATCATCCAAACCTAGTAGATATGCCCGTGCGGACCGCATGGAGCAAGAATTGCATATACGTATTTTCTATATGTTGATAAAAAAATGGATTATAAATCAACGTACTATATTGAATTGAAAGTATTATAGATTGATGTTATCTACTATAATATGATTTATGTCACATAACACATTACTTATAGTCAATATTTTATTCTATTATTATTATTTTGCAAATAATATTATATTCTCGTTTCAATTATACCAATACTAATGTTTCATATCTACACATGAAAATCCAAAAGAAACTCGCTATTCAGTGGGAATAGTGAGTTATGTTCTCGTGCGTAGAAACCCACCTTTGTTCATCTATGCACACATCCATGTGCCCGTGCTGTTTTGTTATGCATTTGATAGATAAATTTCCTATCACATTGCTTAATATACGTTCATGTGTTTTTCGACTTGAAAATTTGTCTTCATTATTGTATCACATGTGAGAAGGCTTTTGAAGGTAATCAATACCATCTTATCCTGATACAACAATAATTATTCTGAGAAGTTGACTCTTATTATTTTACAAATGATTTTTCTCCATGAAAAAAGGGACTCAACGCTAGGATGGCAAGGCCAGAAAACACAAAATAACCATGGAAAACGACTGTATTATTTAATCCGTACATGTAACTAAATTATTTTGTTCTGCTTCTTCATTAATATTAATCCATATTCCATAGAAACATGAAATGCCAAGAGCGCAATTTTGAAAATAATGGGTGGAAGTGGAAACGAAATTTTTAAATGAAATGGATCCCCATTTGATCAACTACTAGACCCATAATCATTTGATGGTTAAGAAAAAGTGACAAACACGAAAAATTAGGAAAGGTTTCATCCCTATCACTTGATCATGAGAAGTGTTCATTACAACAGACCCAGAAATTGACTTTTAATCTATAGACATATAGATGCTTCGATCGATTTCCAGTCCGGAAAAAATGACACCAACAAAATATTAAAAACCGATTATACTTGAGGTGGATCTGAATCCTCGTACACTTGAGATGTGCAAACTATCTACACATTTCGGGATAAGAAGCATTAACTTATTCCTCACTATTACCTGAAAGCAACCAGGATAGGTAGTCCGTAGCATTGTCGCTCACAACCGAGTCATAATGGCTCACAGACATTATCCTTTTACGCAAGGGACTCTCGATAGTTGGACAACTCCTCTTTCCTCCACATCTTGCCGTTAATTGCTGAACAAACTCTTCAAGATCACCTTGGAAACAGATACGAAATATATTCCTTTTTTTTCCGCCGAAATAAATTTAAACAGATTAGATAAGTCATAGCATTGCTTACAATTATGTGTTTATGCCAAGATGACTTCTCATGGTTATCTCTCACATGTAAAAAAAAAACCTCCTGCCACATCCAACAAAGCTACAGACATAGGGACTAATTTCAAGGTGCACTGCGTTTACATGCTATTAAAGATTTGACTTTTGCAAGTTTTTTGAATTAGTATAAAGCAGGCAGGAATGAAGAATGGTTTCATTCGATTTTTTAATCAGACACATACAATCATTTCCATTGTTCCATTTAAAAAGGCAGAAATGTGTAAACACCAACCAAATTGATGATATCAGGAGTTACAGATGGACATATATGTGTGGATTGCATTCTTCTTCATGAAGCTCCTTAACAACATAGCCTTTTTTTGTTTAAACATTGTTGCAAAATCATATAACAGAACACGGTTGTAAAAGTAAAACACTAATGTATTGGTGTCATATAATCTATGATACTATAACTTAATGTTATATTTCTAACTTTAAAATGGCATATATAATTTTTTTAAAATATATATTCATTTTGTTATTAAAATAAATAAATAAAAATAACTTCCATTCGTCATCAAGTTGGTCCAAAGTATGGGTGTCAAACGGATGCATAAAATAGTCGACTCCCTTCACTAATTTGTCAGTTGAAAAATGTAAGAAAACCATAAGGACTTAGCCCAAAAACTAATGACGTGAACCTATATCCAATCTTGAACTAAATCAAGTGACCCAAACCCAACTGAACCAAAGTTGCACTGACCATATCCAATTGAAATTCAAATTTTAACGGCTCAAACTTGTATATTCAATGTAAGGCCCGAGGTCCTAGAAGCGCTATATCATGTTAACCCGAGGACTTCCCAAGAGGTCACCCGACCCTATTAATTGTTTATTCTTCACACATAATGGTCCAAATTTGTACACAGTTCAAACTTAAAATGATCAACCTACCAAATCGACCCCATCAGTAGGTTTATTCTCCATCTAAATCTCTCAACCTTGTACTTAAATCGAAATCAAAATGACCAGCTCATGAAACCGACCTAACTAATAGTTTATTCTTGATGCATTGATAACTTTTTATAGGATTTTCAATTATAAAATAATCTCCATACATATAAAAACTTATAATATATGATATAAAAACTTAAATATAAATACTATAACGACAATTAATATTTAACTTATTAAACTTATAATATATAATATTTATTAAACTTAACATATAAATACTTATATTAAACTTATAATATATTAATATTATTTAAGTTATATTATTTATATCATATATAATTTAATATACTATAGGTATGAGTGTATGACATATAATATATAAACTAGTTATATCCCCGGGCCTTGCCCGGGACCTTTTAAAATAAAAATGATAATAATGATTTATATACGATATATGTATTATAATTTAAATAGTAAAAAGTTAATAGGACAATAATTAACTTAACAATTGTATATACAGATGTATTTTAAATTAGAGCAGTCAAAATTCTCTTATCTCGATAAACCAGTTCAAATCAACCGAAAATTTTATAGTTGAAACCCATTCCATAAATTAGTGGGTCAACGGAAAAACTAAAATTGATTGGCCGTGCTCTGTTGGATTGAAACACGAAACCAGTTGACTGAACCTCAATTATTATTTTTGCAAAATAAAATAAAATTTATTTTGGATACTATAATCTAGTCTTGTTATAATATAATATAATAAATCAATAATATATTATTATATGATCTTATTTCATTTTACTATTATTTTAATCAATATTATTATATGATCTTATTTCATTTTAATATTATTTTAAATATCATATAAAGTTTGACCATTTTGGCTGTTAGATTGACTCGAACCACCCAATGACTCGACTCGACTTGACTCGTAACCTGATTGACCATAACACGTACTCAACTCAAATCCAAAATGACGGAGCCTAAACTTGACCGAACCAAACAAAATGACATGTACATTTTAAAATATATGAACATTATTTTATTTTAAAAATAATATTTAGTGATAGAACTATTTAAATACAAGTAAGTCAACGCTCTTAACTTGTTTGGTCTGCCCGAACCCATACGACAACTACAATAACCTTACTGATTGATCCATAAATTTTAATGAGGTGATCTCACATTCAACCCTAGCTAACACAAGATGACCGAAATCGACTTAACCCGTAAATCAACATAGTCACTCTTTTATTAAAATCAAAAGGATTTTTGGAGTATAAGCGGACTTTAAATTTCTGATTAATTAATAATGTAGTTGATTAATGGTATTTTTTTAAATATTTGTATTCATATATACAATATCCTATTATAGGAATTGGTATAATCAAACAATGGATTAAATATATTATTTAATATGTGAGAATAAATTAAGAATATGTTCATTAATAGTGTTGTTACGAACTATATTTTATTAAGAAGATTTGGTATTAGATTACCTAAAAAATTGTATGTAATTAGAAAAGGTTATCAATTGTTTATGCATAGAAAAGTTATATAAAAAAACCGTACATACAAATATGGAAGGCAGGGTATAAACAACTTAATGATAAAAATTGTCCTTTAAGTACTTCAGATTTAGAAATATGGTAAAAATATCTATAGATCAAAATTGTTAAGAAAATCTTATCAACACTGTAAAACTGTGAAGATAAAACAAAGTATACAAAAAATTTTAAAGTGTAGTAGTATAGTATATGGTAGTTACTCTAAAGAAGTTAACACTTTATGCTTCAATGTAAGATTAATCTTTTTATTTCGGATCACTATAAAGTATAGTAGTTCTTGATATTGAGTATATATATGGTATATGATAAAATTGTTAAGTTAATTATTACCCGGGGTATAGTATTCATAATTTAATTTTTGGCTATAAATCACTTTTTTTCTACTTATATATATGGCAAGATTAATATATTTTATTTAGAATATTAGTATAGAAATTATGTGATCGAGTTGAATACCTAATTGTAATCTATTATTTATAAATGGATAGAAAATCTTCATAATAAATCACTTAATTAAAAGCAGGGTGAGTGGTTTAAAAAATACTTATTGACAAAACTGCCCATAACTGCTTCAGGTTTAGAAGTATACTAGCAGATGACCCGTACCTTGTACGGGGGTGTTATTTATTTATTTATTACTTTGTATATGAATTTACTTTAACAATTACAAATATTATCATACGTATACTTTGTTTTAAAACGATGCTTATATTTTTGGAGTATAAAATAACATAATTCTTATATATCATCATATATATAAATAAATGTTATTTATATAGTTACTTTTTATACATACATAAATATATATTTAAATTATTGAGGAAGAATGACATAAGATAAAAATGCATTATCACATTTTATTAACAATTGATACAAATCTTTTAGTATTTAATTAAGTTATGTAAAATAAATTTTATAATAAAATTAATAAGTTCAAATAAAAACTTGGATTAACAAATTATAATATTGAAGATATAGATAATATTTAATAAGTTAAATAGAAAACCAAATTATCTCATATATATGTTATTGTTTATTGAACAAATTAAATATATAAATATTTAATGAAAATGTTAATAATTATTATCTTAATTAGCAATATATATGGTAAATATAACATCTACTTTTTTTATTGATATTTTTACACGATACAATAGTAAAAATGTATTTAATATATTATTTTAACAGAATGAATATTTGTCTTAAATATAGTGGTAGAATTTGCTACCATTGATGATTTTTAAAAAATACAATAATAAAAATACGAAAAATTATTTAAATTTAATATGATATTTAATTAAATGGGTAAAATATTATGATTATGATTTATAGATTATGATGAAAACAAATTTTATTTAAGTAAAAATTTTATGATAGATCTATGTATTAATTAAATGTGTACAATGATAAGATAGAGATTTATAAATTTTGGATAGAATTATTAATTAAACAAATCAAATTCTAAGATAGAACTAATATCTTAATTAAGTATATATAGATTATGATAAAATCAAAACTTAGTAAGATAGATTTTTAAATAAGGGAGTGATGTGGCGCAATATGATGACGGAATTTGCTTCCGCTTTAGTATATAGTAATAGATAGATAGATATTGATTAATATTTATTTAATTTATAGTATTTTATAGGATTTTTTTATGGGATAGTTGGTTTATAAAAACTTATAATATAATAAATTATTGTTATATGATGTTATTTACTTTTAATATTATCAGAACTATCATATTATTTCAAGAATATGTTAATTAATAGTGTTGTTATGAATCATATTTTATCAAGAATTGATATTAAATTACATAAAAGCTTGTATGAAGTTAGAAAAAGTGATAATTATTTATGAATAATCAGGTCTTATAAATAGGATAGTTGGTTTATAAAAACTTAATGACAAAACTGCCCTTAACTGCTTCAGGTTTAGAAGTATACTAGCAGATGACCCGTACCTAGTACGGGGTGTTATTTATTTATTTATTGCTTTGTGTATGAATTTACTATAACAATTACAAATATTATCATATGTATACTTTGTTTTAAAACGACGTTTGTTTTTTGGATTATAAAATGACATAATTCTTGTATATCATTATATATATAATATTTTATTTATGTATTTACTTTTTATACATACATAAACATATATTTAAATAATTGAAGAAGAATGAAATAAGATAAGATGCATTATCACATTTCATTAACAATTGATTCAAATCTTTTGGCATTTAAATTAAATTATGTGAACTAACTTATATAACAAAATCAATAAGTTTTAACAAAATTTAGATTAATATATTATAATATTAAGGAAAATTGGACGAAAATAATACCAAGTATCAACTTTCAGACAAAAATAATCCCAAGTTTTAAAATTACCATTAGCGATCCGAACTATTACAATATTAAATGAAAACGATTTTCCGGTGAGTTCTCCGGTAGACTTGATGACGTGGCAAACGGAATTATGACATGGCAAGTTAATATATTTACTTTTTTTATAGTGTCACCAAAATAAATAAATAAAGTGCCACATCATTTTATTCTTTTTTTTTTTATAGAACACATCATTTTATACTTAGATTTAGCCTTTAACCTTTTATTAGAATCCAAAAGCAACCGCAAAATCAGAAAATTAAATTCGAGCACGAAGAGGAATTTCTGGCACAGGCTTGAAGAACACCATGGATTCCGGCGCCTCCCCAAACGGGTCGATGCTCTGGTATGGAACGAGAATCCGGTCGGGTCTCGGAAATTGGGCTACGAGGAGCCAGTGAATAAAAAGGCGACGCCTAGGCTAGGCGGTAAGGCAATGGCCTCATCGCCTTTCATAGGTCAAGGCGGGCAGTTTCCAAAAGACGAGCGCCTTTGCCGCCTAGGCACTTGCCTCTCGCCCGTGTAATATTCGGTTCCATCCGGTTCCGTTTCTGGACCCGTAAGTGACTCCGAGTCTTGCTACTCAGCTAAACGGGGAAGTTTTTAAAGTGAAAATAATTAATTATAGTTTCTGGGCAAGTTTTGCAATAAAGAAAAATTTGGGATTGAAAGTAGAATATTGTGCCGACTTTGAATTGCCGACTTTGAAGTTTGCTTAAAATGGAAGGTTTGAGGCTTGGATATGTATAAGGAAAAAGCTTTGTTCGTAAGTCTTTGGGAAGATTGGAGGAGGGCAGAGAAGGTGAGCGAGGAAGGTCGGAGTGATCCGGCCAGGTCGCAAGAGGGAGACCGAGCGAGTCGTCGGGGCTGGCTCGGCGACGGGAGTGATCGGCGGTTGGGGTTCCGGATCTGGCTCGAAGTCAGGGAGGGCAGGAAGACTACGGGGGAGAGGTCGGGGACGCCGAATTTGTCGGAGACGGGTCTGGACTCGTCGGGGTTAGCCGCGCTGGCATGGTTCGGAACATGGGTGAGGACCCGGATCTGGTTCCGGTGAGGGGGTTAGCGGGCGGTGTCTGGGCAGAGCGGCGAAAGGCAGAGGCGGTCGGGGTTGGCGAGTGGTGTTCGGTGGCGTCGAGTGAGCGCGGGTCCGGTGAGGCCGAGCGAGCTGCGCTCAGGAGGTGGTGTCGGCCGGAGGCTAGGTGGCGAGTCTGGCGTACGGGTTCGGGCGGTCGTCGGGCGGCCTCGTGGCCGTCGGGCTGGCGTTCCAGATGCGGGAGTGAGGCGGAAACGGGGGCAAGCCGGAGAAGTGTGTCGCCGATGAGGAATGGCCTCCGGCGAGTGTGGGGCGTGGGTCGGCAGATCAGGAAATTGGGCAATTCGGTATGTGCGTAATGGAAGAAGGAAAGGTGAAGGGGATCGAGCAAAGGGGAGTTATGGGCTGAAAGTTGGAAATGGTGGGTTGATTAGTCAAAGTCAACGTGGAATCAAAAGTGAGGTGGGGCTTAATTAATCAAAAACAAAACAAGGAGTGAGCTGGCCACAAGGTAAAAAGAAGGAAATTGGTGTGAAGATGTGGGTCTCCTAAATTGATGAGTGGAGTGGGAACCCAAAGAGGGTCAACATTTGACCAAATTAGAGAATGGGTTTTATAGAAGAGTTCGATGGGCACAAGTAGAATTAGGCACTAATCGAGAGAAAAATAATTAAGTAATGGGCAAGTTGGTCTAGTCGGGTTTGAGTACGGTTTCGGGTTTGGTCTGAAAGTCGGAGCTCGGAGCAATTGTTGCGGATCCTCTTGGAAAATATTTTGGACCCGTCGCTTTTCAGGTAAGTCGATTTTCGACTTGCTCAGTTCTATTCTAGTTCGTTAGGCTGTGTGCTGTGATTGTAGGATTGGTTTTGGGAACTAGTCCCGATCGATTATTTTTATAAATGATTTCTACTATGGTATGATATTGTGTGCGACGTTGTTTCTCTATGTTTTATGGTTGAAAATGTGGTTGAATGTACTCCAGTGTGACTGAGGCTTCAAGGAAGCTAAGATTAATATGTAAAGGAAATCCCGGGTGCAATGGAGATGAAGGGTTGCATCGACTGGGGACGTGCAATGGTGGAGAAGGGTTGTATGTCCAATCGGGGTGCAATGGTGGAGAAGGGTTGCATTGCCGGTTAGGAGCGCAACGAAAGTTGTAGCTCCGCCCTCACTAGGACAGTGAGTGGAGGTATATGTTTGTGTGAGTATGGGCGTGTAAGTGAAGAAGTGTATGTTGAGTTGTGATGGACGGTTGTGTTGAGATGGATGGTTGTGTTGAGATGGTCGTGTGAGAAAGCAGGATGGTATATGTGAAAATGTGTGGCTTTGTGAATGCGTGCGTAAGAGGACTTGAAATTGTGATTATGCTAGTAAATTGTATGTGTGTGACTGACTGAACCTAGGATTGGATTTAGAGTTATGCGTGTGATTGTGGACTTTTGTTTGCTGACCTTAGAAGCAAAACGGTTTTAAAACGTCCTGTGATTATTGTGCTTAGTCTAGCTTGTTAGGGTAGTAGCTGACCCTTCGGGAAACTATTTTTTTCAGTTCAGGTAATCAGGATGTCGTGATCGAGCCTCGGCGAAGTGGCGGTGCAGTGCAGTAGCGTGTCACAGTAGTTGGATGTTGAGGTTGTTCTTTAGCTAGTCCATACTGTTTGTTTTTGGTATTGTTAAGTGAACATGAGTTGGATAGGTTGTTGGACTTGAAATTGTTGTTAGTCGAGTTGTTGTTGGAAGTTGTTTTGGTGTTGTTCTTGGGGATTGGTTCATAGCATTTTGTGTTATAAACTATAAACTCTATTTCTTTTATTGTACGAGTTGGATGTTTTCCTTGTTTTTTTCGCCGTGCCCGCGTTGCAAGATCCAGTTGTTCAGTTGTCAAACTAGCTTGGTAGTGCCTCGTGAGGTCTACGACCGAGTAACGCCTTGTCAGAAAGACTGAGCGTTACAGCCCGCTCGCCTTTAGCGCCTTTTGGTAAAGTATTTTTTAGAATAAAATAAAACAAAAATATTTTTAAAATAGTATTAAATTTTTGAATCTTTGTTAATTTTAAACCTAACTATAAGTAAAAGAAAACAAATAGACATCTTCAATCTCCTGATTTGTCTTCTATCGATATCTACCTATGCATAAGTTAACACTAAGTGCTTAACTATGATGATTAAGATGTCTAACTTATAAATTTTCCATTAATTAATGTATATATATGTGTTCTTATATCAAAAACTTAGGATATATACATATTGCATTATGGAGCGCCTTGATACAAAAGGCGTTCGCTTTTCGCCTCTCGCCTAGGCAATGAGACCTATATCGCCTTTGTTCGCCTTTCGCCTTTTTATTCAATGCGAGGAGCAAACTCCTCCCATGGTCGCCGCCCTTTTCGGCAACACCAAGATCCTCCGCTACATCCTCGCCGGCGCCGCCGTCGATCCCAACCTCGCCGCCGCTCCAACGCCGTCTCCTCCCTCCACCTGGCAGTCTCCGACAACTCTCCAACCTCCCGACCGCCGTCGAAATCCTCCTCAACACCTCCGCAAACCCTAATCTCCCCGAAGAGCGAGCCCGGATTCGGCGGCGGCGGGAACTAGATATCGGACATAAACACCGGGGTCTACGCCTCCAATGACTTCCGGATGTAGAGCTTCAAGATCTAGTTTTTTCTTGTTGATTGTGGATGTTTGCTTTCGGATTTTAATTTCTCCAGATCTGATTTTTTCTGGTTAATTTCTTCTTCATGTTCATTACTAAGTTTTCTTTTGGATTTTAATTAATGATAAAATACTAAGTTTGCCACTTGTTTTTTGGATTCTGCAAGTTTGCTTTTCTTAGTGACATTGAAAAAAAAAGTAAAATATATTAATTTTCCATGCCATAATTCCGTTTGCCACGTCACCAAGTTTACCGGAGAACTTGCCGGAAAATCGTTTTCGTTTAATATTGTAATAGTTCGGATCGCTAACGGTAATTTTAAAACTTGGGATTATTTTTGTTTGAAAGTCGATACTTGGTATTATTTTCCTAATATTAAATATATAGATAATATTTAATAAGTTAAATTGAAAACCAAATTATCTCGTATATATGTTATTGCTTTCTAAAAAAATAACTAAATAATAAATATATAAAACTGTAATGAAAATGTGAACGAATCATTATCGTAATTAAGAAATCTATCCTTTTTTTTCTAAAGTGTAATCAATATGCATTATTAGTGATATATATGTTAAATATAACATATACTTTTTTATTGTTATTTTAATACGATATGATAGTAAAAATGCATTTAATATATTATTTTAATAGAATAAATATTTTTCATAAAAATAGTGGTAGAATTTTCTACCATGATGATTTTGAAAAATATCATAATAAAAATAAGAAAAATAACTTATGTTTAATATGATATTTAATTAAATAGGTAAAATATTATGATTAGTATTTATAGATTGTGATGAGAAAAAATACTTTTTTAAATTAAAGGTTTATGATAGATCTATGTATTAATTAAATGTGTATAATGATAAGATAGAGATTTATATATTTGGATAGAATTATTATTTAAAGAACACAAATTCTAATGTAGAAATAATATTTTAATTAAGTATCTAGTATAAGATTGTGATAAAATCAAGATTAATAAGATAGAATTTTCAAAAGAGGGTGATTTGGCGCAATATGGTGGCAGAATTTGCTTCGTCTTTAGTATATAACTAGCAGATGACCCGTACCCTGTACGGGGGTGTTATTTATTTATTTATTGTTCTGTGTATGAATTTACTATAACAAATACAAATATTATCATATGTATACTTTGTTTTAAAACGACGTTTATTTTTTGGATTATAAAATGACATAATTCTTGTATCATCATATATGTAAATAAATTTTATTTATGTATTTACTTTTTATACATACATAAACATATATTTAAATAATTGAGGAAGAATGAAATAAGATAAGATGCATTATCACATTTTATTAACAATTGCTAGAAATTTTTGGCACTTAAATTAAATTACGTAATAAAATCAATAAGTTAAATTAAAATTCGCATTAATATATTATAATATTAAATCTATAGATAATACTTAATAAGTTAAATAGAAAACCAAATTATCTCGTATATATGTTATTGTTTTCCTGAAAATTTTATTAGATAATAAATATATAAAATGTAATGAAAATGTGAACGAATTATTATCTTAATTAAGAAATCTATCTTTTTTTTCTAAAGTGTAACCAATATGCAATATTAGTGATATATATGTTAAATATAACATATACTTTTTTATTGATATTTTAATATGATATGATATTAAAAATGTATTTAATATATTATTTTAATAGAATGGATATTTGTCTTAAATATAGTGGTAGAATTTGCTACTATTGATGATTTAAAAAAATACCATAATAAAATTACGAAAAATAACTTAAATTTAATATGATATTTAATTAAATGGGTAACATATTATGATTATGATTATGGTTTTTAGATTGTCACAAAAAAAATACTTTTTTAAATAAAGGGTTTATGATATATCTATGTATTAATTAAATGTGTGTAATGATAAGATAGAGATTTATATATTTGAATAGAATTATTAATTAAACAACACAAATTCTAATATAGAACTAATATTCTAATCAAGTATCTATAAGATTGTGATAAAATCAAGATTTAATAAGATAGATTTTTTAAAAAGGGGGGTGATGTGGCGCAATATGGTGGCAGAATTTGCTTCCGCTTTAGTATATAGTAATAGATAATAGATAATAGATATTGATTATCGAGTAAAAAATAAGTTCGGATTTAAATTTAATCTTGCGTCGATGATTATACCCTTACCCGCACATGATATGAGATTTTGTACTAGCTTTGTCTTATCCTATACTTAATTATGAAAGTAACCCGATGAAAGAACTTTCACCAAAAAAGAAAAACAAAACAAGATCAAAGAATTGGAATACTTGTGCATCACTCCCGACTTTCAACGGCCACGAATAAAAGTGGTGGCTAATACCCAGATAATAACAGCACAATCAGTCTAATCAATTACTAACAAGCCAAATTTGAATTTCAGTACCAAAGTAAGAAGACAATTTCGATTTTTTAATGTTGTTCGTCCCCGTCCCCGATTGACAAAAAGACCTTAGACTACTGATCAAAAAAAAAAAAAAAAAGACCTTAGACTAACACAAATTGCACAACTTGCATAGTATAGTTTTTGTTGGTTGTAATGTAATTTGATATTGTGATAGTGGAAGACAGTATATATTGTATCAGTGCCATCTGCATATATCCTTACTATTCAAAGGGAATTGTGACTAAAAGCAACAATACAAATTACTCCAATACCAAAATATTGGAATACTTTTTCCATTCAGCCCCCACAAAGACAAATGGTGAGCAAATGGAATTCTGCTTTTGAGAAAGACTACACTCAATCATTATTTATATCAAGACAGAGTAGTCCACAAAGACAAGCCCAAAATTGAGCTCCAACAATGGCGGAAGAAGAAGAAAACAGAGCCCCCTTGTTACAAAACAAGGAATTCTTTCAAGGCTGCCGTGGATGTGAAACAGGCATTCTTAAGCAACAAACCAAAGGGGTCCCTTACAAGCACTTCTCTTTCATTTGGCTTGTCTCTCTTTGCACTGGTTTGCTTTTGCCTTTCTCTTCCTTCCCTCTTCCCATTCATTTCCTTGCAATTTCAGTTTTTGCCCTCTGGAAATTTCATTTCAATACAAATTTGATGTGGGTTGAGTTTGATTAAAACCCTGATCAAGCTGGGGATTTGGAAGTTAAAATAGCTGAGATTCACCGAATATGCCTGTTAGGGTTTTGTGAGGATACTTGAATGGATGAGGATGGTGATATTTTCTTTTGTAAAATATGTACTTAGTTGCAAGCTTAATTTTTGATATGGACTACTCAATCTTGATATATTTCCACCGTATTGAAAAACCCAAAAGAATTATGGCTGTTGATATGCTACAATGTAGAGCATGTAACAAGGTGATCTATGTGGCTACTGGCTAAAGAGATACCCTTTTCTTGTTGAACCTGTTTCATGTTGAACCTTCAGAAACTCTTTGCAGTAAAATTTGTCTAAATATGATTCTTGTTAGTTATGGGACTCACATTCCTTTTACCTTTTAAACCTTTCAGCTTTGCCATCAACATCATTGTACCCCTTCATATACTTCATGGTACGTATCCAGTCGGCGACCATTGTAACCATCTGCTGATCAAGTTGGCTAAAGCGGTTGTTCGATGATTAATGCAGGTCCGTGACTTCCATGTAGCGAAAAGAGAGGAGGATATTGGCTATTATGCAGGAATTTTGGGTAAGAGAAGGCATTGTCAGCACAATAGTCTTCTTATACATCAGGTTTATGTGCTACAGTAACGTTGCTAACTCTTGCCTTTGATCTAGGATCTGCTTTTATGGTGGGAAGAGCTTTGACCTCTATACTGTGGGGAGTAGCAGCTGATCGTTATGGCCGAAGACCAGTTATATTGATCGGCGTGTTTTCAGTGTATGTACCCAGTAGCATTTTCTGGTTAAGTATTGTAATATTAACTTTTAATAGTCTCATAAGAATTTTGTTGCATTTGCTGATTTCAAACAGTATAATAGACACACTGCTTCCATCTCAGGGTTGTTTTCAACACTCTTTTTGGACTTAGTACGAGTTTTTGGATGGCGGTTACAATGAGATTCGCCCTCGGCTCATTCAATAGTCTTCTTGGCACCATAAGAGTAATTGATACCTTCCATATTTTTTTTGGTCAAATGATACCTTCCATATATGACAAGATGCAAACAAGCATTTTATATCCTGTCTTGTGTTTTCAAGTTTTTCTTAGCTTCACTTCTGCTGTCTTTCAGGCATATGCTTCAGAAATCTGTAGCCAGGAACACCGGGCTTTGGCATTATCAGTTGTAAGATCAATAATACTTCATCTTACTAGAGTTTTCATGCCTCTAGTTTCATACAGCAAAGATAAAGAAAAGTTACTAGGACTCATTCTTGCATTTGGCTACAGGTTAGCACATCAAGAGGTATTGGACTAGTCATAGGTCCTGCCATTGGAGGATTCTTTGCCCAGGTACAGAATTATTCCAAATCAGGATTCATAACTAGTCATAGGTTAGAAAAACAGGTTCTCCTATTGCTCTGCTATCACCTGAAGTTTATCCTACTACATGACGGATTGACGGTTATGTAAACTTCGGAAAAAGAATATTGTTTGCTTATAAAATGTGTTGAAGATAAGAGCCATTTGAACATGTCTTGTGTTTGTATGTTGAGGGTAACCTTATACTTTTGTTTCACTTGATGTGGGGTTGCAACTAGCCTGCAAAGCAATATCCATCTATATTCGACGAAAGATCTATTTTTGGAAGGTATAAAACCTCTTCAAAGGTGTCCTTGTTCGCGTTTATCATGGAACTGATGGTATCCATGTCTAACCGATTTGAACCTGAATTGCAGGTTTCCTTACTTTTTACCATGTCTTATAATGTCTCTCTATTCAGCCGGAGTGTTTGCGTTGTCTTGGTGGCTTCCGGTACCTGTCAAAATCTTTCTTCTAACAGATGGATTTATCATGAAACTAGGATATAAATTTGGATCATTGAATATGAATATGTGCTTTACTGCAGGAAACTCTGCATATTCACAACAGAATTGATAATGGTAAAGATGTTGCTTCAGATGATCTTGAAGTCGAAGGCAAGGAATGTAAAGATAAAAAAGATTCACAAGAAAGCCTATTTAAAAATTGGCCCTTAATGTCCTTGATCATTGTGTATTGTGTTTTTTCACTCCAAGAAATGGCTTATAATGAGGTATGCTTACAACTCATGGTCGTCTGTTACATCTTAATGATGCCTTAAAATTATGGATGCAAAAAAAAAAACTACCAATAGAGGCGGCTTTATGCGTGCAGAGTCCTAAGAAATATAATGTGGGTCTTTTTGTGCTAGATATTTTCAATGTGGGCAGTGAGTGACAGAAAATATGGAGGCTTGAGCTTCTCATCTCAGGATGTTGGTATTGTCTTAGCCATCTCAGGTAAGCATAACTATCGGTTTTGCTCTTCACCGTTGCCCTCTCGATTATCAAGTCTTGTTAAACCTTCTACTGTGAAAATTCTTGTGTATTGTACACCTGTCTTAGGCTATGAATTCAGTGTTATTTAACATAAAAGTACTGTGGTTCTTCATGAATTTCAGGTCTTGGGCTCTTATTGTTCCAATTGTTCGCATACCCACAAGTCGAGAAGCATCTAGGGCCACTAGTCGTGACGCGTCTCTCTGCTGTATGTACCTAAACTTTCAGATCATTCTTGCTCTCCCTTAACCCTTCTGATGCTAACACCAATCATGTTTTCAGGCCGTGTCGATCCCCATCTTGTGGACCTATCCTTACATAGCATTGCTTTCGGGGATTGCCCTTCATGCTGTGATAAATGTCACAGCACTTTTGAGAAATTCTCTATCTGTGAGTTCAATACTCCTCGGATAATCTTTCCCATGGCTGGCTATTCATTCATTCATCATATGCAAACTGCAAAAAATGACTACTAGTAATAGGAGCCCTTTCTTACATAACTCAAACTATAGGAGAAATTGTTCAAGATACCACTTTTGGGATCTTCTGATAAACATGGCTGATGAGCTTGATCTTGATTGGCAACACTGTCTTACAAACATCTCTTTTCCCGAGTTGTAGGTTTCTTTGGTGACGGGGTTGTTCATCCTATTGAATGATGCTGTGGTAAGCCTTTCATCACTGTCAACAATTTTTGAATGATGCAAGTCTTATGGTTTCGCCTAACATAAGTAAAACGCAACGCTTTGTTTCACTCGGCAGCCACAGCATCAAAGAGGAGCCGCGAACGGCCTCTCTATGACAGCAATGTCGTTCTTCAAAGCCATTGGCCCGGCAGGTGGAGGCGCCATGTAAGTACCTTGTACTCATCCTACATCTTAAAGAGCTATACAACAATTGTAATCGTGAAACCATGATTTTTCTCGTGCTGACGCGGTATATGGTTTGATTTGATAATGCCAGCTTTTCTTGGGCTCAGAAGCGTCAAGATGCTGCTTTCCTTCCAGGTCTCGTTTCTTCCCTTAAAACAAAGCCCTGAATGCAAAACAAACTCTCATCATTCTTGGTAGGCAAAGAGTGCTGATTTTTTCTTTTTTGAAAAACAGGTGATCAAATGGTTTTCTTTGCGTTGAATGTGGTTATGTTCTTGGGCTTGGCGTTAACCTTCAAGCCATTCTTAGCACAGCCCACTCACCGCCACCATTGACAAACTCTAAACTGACAGACAAACTTACTTCTTTGCCAAACATCAGCAAAGAGGAGTTTATAATGTATACAAGAATACATTTGTATGAACGAGATGGGTATGGTTCATATCGATACCCATACTCGATATCCTGATATCGATACCAAACGGGTCCTAACATAGTAACATTTTAAGCTGTCTTAAATAAACAATTAGAGCTGTTGTGAATCATAATTCACAAGGCTCCTTATATAGAACGTCAAGCTATAGATGGACCTCTCTTGTGCATGTGCCAACTTCACACCACACCATTTTCAGACACTCTATGTTAGCATCAGAAAAAACAAAGATAAAATTTAGTGTAAAAATTGATTAAATATAAAATTGATTACTAATATTCGTTGGATAAACTTTATGATTAGTAAACTTGTTAAACTGTTAATTTGTGAAAGTTGGATTAAAATAACTTAGTTTTATTGATAGTGGGTTCATGAAATTAATACCTCATATTATATTATACATTTATGGCTGTTATTTTGACATGATTTTGTTAAATAGTACGGAGTTCTGGTAATTTGTCATATTATATTATACATTTATACATGTTAGCACAAATGATGCTTATTGGGTTTCGACCAAAAAAAAAATGATGCTTATTGGGTGTTAGGAGTCCAAGTCTTTTTGTGCTTCATCTTCAAAGTGACAATCTAAGTTTGAAATCCATGATGAATGTTATATGCTTATCATATACAAGTATATCTTATTTAAATTGGTAAATGGGTACTCACAATTCAACAACTTTTTACAGAATTACACAATTGCACTTTTGTTTGCGTTGCTTGACGATCTCACTTGTCTCATTCTTCTCCTTTTGTTGTCTTCTCTCTTCTACCCTTCTCCTCCTCCTCCTGTTGTAATGAATCGTTAAAAAAACATATATGGTGAATGAATATAGAGCTCTTAAAGATGTCATTAACTAGATATATACAAAAAACAACATTATAACCTAAACAATAAATATATACACGATAAAAGCAGTACCAAAAAAATGATAAAAGTTATGAACTAGATAATCTCTTAACTTTTGAAATGCCACAAAAAAAAAAAGGTGGAAGACATCATGTAAATGCACTAAGTGTAGGTGAGATATATTTTCTTATAAACATATGTGAAAACATTTACAAATTACGAGCATATTAATTTAAGTGAAGTTGAAACTGAATCTGAAGCTGAAATTGTAAGTGAAGTTGAAATTGAAGTTATGAATTGAATTATAAAATGAGTGTTCGGTAAAACGAGTTGAGAAAAATATGTAATATTGGATTTTGAAATTACCATAAAGGGCTCAACTAATATACTAAAAAGACAAAAAAACAAAAAAGGGATAAAAGAGGCAAAATTTTCTACCCCTCTAAATGAGGTAATATAGTCGCCCCAACATAAATTAGACTCCATTTTGTCTACATGTATGTCCTCCATAGATCCAAATGATAGGATAATTAAAAAACCAAGAAAAGGCTTTGATAATTAGAGTTAAAACTTTAATCTATGCATGAGTTGGTAACGAATCATATTCTATTCTTTATTCAATACTATGTATTTTTATCAATTTACACTATAGATTTATAATACTCTCTCTTTTCAAAATAGTTATCCAAATAACATCTGCACATATATCTACTATCTACTATAATACAGTATAAAGCGGAACCCAAGTCTTTGTTAAAATTTGCGCCACATCATCAACCCTGATTAAAATAATGATTTTATTTTTTGCATTGATTTTCAAAAAGTAATTTATATATCTTCTTTATATCCTATCCAATTTCCTTATGTATACTTAATATCTTACTCAATTATATATCCTTATATGAATAAGGAAATTGAAGTGATCTTCTTTTATATTCCTTACAATTTTTTCTTATTAATTAGTGTACATTTTTGTCATTATTGAATCTTGAAGAATAGTGAAAAAAATTCACATGTGTCAATAGTATATTCATTAATAATATAAATTTGAATATAACTATTTTATAATTAAAATTGTATGAATAAAAGTACATATATAGGTTAATAATTAAAATTTGTGTATCGGATTTGGGTTATAAGCTCCCGAGTTAAAATCGTATTCGTATCAAAATTCAATCTCAAACCGATTAATTTGGTTTTATATTTACGTTATCCGTATATGGTACGGGGTTTGTACTAGTTAAGAAATAATAGTCCTTCCTATATTACCCCATCAATGTAGAGTTGATTATTAGTGTAAAGAAACATGGAAAAAAATATATGATTATGATAGAGTTAATTATTCGGGATATAAATGGAAAAACTGTGTAATGGATAAGTATTATAAAACAAGAAAAACTAATTATATAGACAATTATTTTGAAACAAAAAGAGTAATATTTAATAGTAGTTCTACCGGATTCAAACTGTAATGCAAACTATAACATGTGCAATGAAAGAAACCAAAAGTGAAACAAAACCAAAATAGAAGAAGTATATACCAACGGAAGCAATATTCAACCTTCTTCGTCGAGAGTCTTGATAAAGTTTTTTTTGTTTACACGACACGAGCACTTACACTCGAGTCCAAAGAAAGATCTCTGAATTTGAGGGTCTTGCTATACTTGTGAAAAATATTTTTTACCCAAAAATATACTTTTTCCTCCTCGAAAATAGCAAAATATAAGTACATATCACGTATTTTGAGAGAAAAAAACATATTTTTCTTAAAAAGTACTTTTTGACAACAAGTATACAACAAAGTGTAAGGTGAAAAAGAGAACCTAAGATGGAGATGAGACCGACGAAGAAGAATGAAAATGTACAATAACAACGTCAATAACTAAGCATGGATCCGCCTTAACCAAGAAGGGTGTGGCTGGGAGAAGCATGAAAATGCATTTGGAGGAAATTGAAGCATTCTTTTCACCTTACGACTTGTTTTAGTTTGGGATGAAAATATATATTTTTATATGAAAACAAATTTTTGAGTGAAAATTTTATCTCGGTAATCATAAAATAGTAGAGAGAACATAAGATTTTTGAGAAGTTTAAAATGAAATTTTAGAGTCAAAGTACTTTTTGAGAGAAAGTAAAACGATGCTTTAATGTCCTAGATAACTTTTACAAATACGATGAAAAATATACAAGAAATTAAGCTCACGACATACTTTACAAATCCACCAAATTCATTGAGTCTTGCTTATTTTTATGAATTTTACTGTTTAAGAGAATTTATAAACAAAAGACTTCGAATAACCTGTCCTTTTAATAGAGTATCTTTTTCAAAGGCAATCTTTTTACTCTCCATTATAGAATGTTAGATTCTTCAAGAGCGAGCTGTCACTAGCTATCTCATTCTTATACATACGAAGGATAGTTTTTTTTCATAATGTGTAGAAGAATAAGAAAACGAAGCGTGAATTTCTTCTGCTAAAAAATGTATGGGCTTTGCCAAAATATAAACTTACAAAAGTTAATCGAATCGGCCTGTTTTGAGAGTTTTGGACCTCGGTAAGGGCAAAATTCCACATAAACCACCTAATTTGGCTAATGGCTTCACTAATACTTAAACTAGCTATTTGGGGAATCCTGATTAACTCGTCTAACTCTGGTCCAATCTTGCTATCAATTGGAATCGACATCTATACTAACTTCTCATAAAAACTAATTTTTGGACATTTATCATCCTAGGAAAGTGACATCTGCAGAACCAACTCCTAATACAGATAGATCTCCATAAGCCAGCGTTCCAAAACGTAGAACGATTCAATCAAGAGAAGAAAGGGTTGATTGGCTTTCTAGGACGAGCAGAAGAAAGAAGGAAAGAGCTACAACAATGGCAGACTTGACGAAAGAGGAAAGAGCTACACAGATTTTTATTTGTGACTTCAAACAGGTAACGTTTAGTGAAGGACTCAAACACATCAAATTTGGCCAAGACAAGCTAATTTGAGTGAGCTTATAGCAATCTGTCAATATATTTCCAAAAGAAACAGATTTGAAGTTCTATAAAGCATCCAAATTGCAAGGAATATTATGAACCCAAATAGACGACGGACCAAAACAAACAAGCAGGCAGAGTAACCACATGACCCATGAACAACAGCAAACACAGAGCCACCATGAAGACCAATAGAAAGTGTTCAACGAAATTCGTCTTAAAAGATTCAGTTTGGTGATCACATCAAACTTATCTGCCCTGATTCTTCCATTTTTTTCCCGTTAAGAAAATAAATAAGGTTCTGAGTTATTGAAAACCTCACTTGGCCATCATGACCTTGACGAACTCGTCGTAGTTGATTTGGCCATCGCCATCCACGTCAGCCTCTCGGATCATTTCGTCGACCTCCTCATCAGTGAGCTTCTCACCGAGGTTGGTCATGACGTGGCGGAGCTCAGCTGCAGAGATGAAGCCGTTTTGGTCCTTGTCAAAAACACGGAAGGCCTCCTTGAGCTCCTCTTCTGAGTCGGTGTCTTTCATCTTTCTGGCCATCAAGTTAAGGAACTCCGGGAAGTCAATGGTCCCGTTTCCATCTGCATCAACCTCGTTGATCATGTCCTGAAGCTCGGCTTCGGTGGGGTTCTGCCCAAGGGAGCGCATCACAGTCCCGAGTTCTTTTGTGGTGATACAACCTGTCATAGCAATTTTACTGTCAGCATTATCACCAAGAAATCGATACTAAACCATGTTAAAGCATACGCACGAAAAGAGGTATTAACAACCCTAAGGTTAACAAATACAAGTTTATTTCATAGTATAGCACAGACATAGTACTGTAATCTGGAAGTATCATAATACATCCACACAAAGGACACTAACCATCATACAAAATGAGGGCCTTAGGGTAGGTTTCTGGGGAGGTAAAGGTTGAAGGTCTTTTTTGTAGGGGTAGGTTTTTTTAGTAGGTGGAGGTTTTCTTCCCTCTCAAAACCATATAAGGCGCTCGGTATTGCAAGGCTTTTAAATAATAGAAACCTTCAAAAACCTCCAAAAACCTATACCGAACAGGGCCTTAATATCAAGTTTTTATGAGTGGCTATTTCTTTTATTCGAATCTGATTGACAAATATGAGCAAGGACAGTAACACTACGTTTTCTTTTATTTTCAAGCATCTAAGTCTCATTGGAGCAACATTGACATCAACTTACTAATTTCATCGATGACTATCACGTGACCACGAAATCAAACAAAATTTAATCACCATAGCCTACAAAAATCTCAAAACTACAGGTCGAAACGCAACCATTCGTCGACTCCATGCCATTATTGGCCAGCCAGTGTAACAAATCAAACAAAAAGCAAGGAGGCATGAGATCTAGAAATCACCATAGCCTACAAAAATCTCAACGCCACTGTACAAAACACAGCCATTCGTCGATTTTATGTAATTGTTGGTCATTCAGCTCAACAAATCAAGCTATAAGCAAGGATTATCGAGGCATGAGATCTAAAAATCAACAAACATCGCTAAGAGTAAAGAAATCTACCAACAATCAACAGTTAAAGAAAATAAACCACACATTTCACCATCTCACTGTCACAAATCGAAACTCGCAAGCATCTCAGTCAGAATTTAAAGAATTCAAATCAGCGGAGATTAACAGGGATTCGATTTAGCATAAGCCAGATCTGCGAAGGAGAAACCGCAGAGCACCAAAGACAGAGAGTTTGTTGAATAGAGAAGCGTAACGAAAACGTATATACAGGCACAAAATTCGAGAACACAGACTCAAGATCAAGATGTTAAAAACGAGAGAGAAGAAGAAGAAGAAGAAGAAGAAGAAGGTGTACCATCTCCGTCCTTGTCGAATAGGCTGAACGCCTCCTTGAATTCCGAGATCTGATCGTCTGTCAACTGTTCGGCCATTTTTGGCTGAGAGAGTTTGCGAGAGAGCTCAAAGGAGGAGGAATGGAACGGAACGGAAGAAGAAGGCAAAATGTGAGCTGTTCGTTTGCAAGTAGGAAAGGATGTATATATAAGCCCGTCAGCCCGACTGCCAGGGAAACATAATAATTCATTTCACAATAAATGCAAATTTAACATCAATTAAGTTTGAATTATACACTTAAGCCGTTACAGTATTATTCAGTGGATGTGCATTAATAAGTTTGAATCTTGATTAATTATAATAAGTTGGGTTAGTCTATAGAGCTAGTATCTGATACTCAGCCCACTAAGCTAAGTTATCCCTTTCCCTGTCTCATGTGCATGTGGATGTGGGACTACAATTTTGGCTGGCTATGTAGGAATTTTTTAAATTTAGTTTAGAACTTTAGATTGAGTTCGGTTGAACCAAAGAATCTGATAGAATGAAATCAATAGGGAACTCTCTCTTGTAATATACTGTATGATCATTTTCTTTCAAATGATTGAAAGAGGTTTTGTGTAATTACCTCCATGATAGTTTATCAGATTACAAGCTTTTGGCTTCGTACAAAGAGGGCAATAGGGAAAGAAAATAATGAACTTATATCATCAAAATCAACCAATTAGAAGACTACATTATAGTAATACTAAAATACCAAAATCAACCAATTAGAAGACTACATAGATTACTAGTCACATTTTGGCAAAACACGTTCAAAATTCTCCAAACTTGCTATTTATTCTGTAATGTAATGCATATCTTGTCCTTGTGCTGAAAGAGTTCAGGTAAATGTCCAAATTCTGGTAAAAATATGTACATTCAAAGTTCAATCCAATTGCTGATTTGGCCAAAGAAAAGGAGGAAAACAAAAAGAAGATCTGCCTAAAACAACCAAATTGCACACAAAGAGCTTACAAAATAAAACTGTGATTACTCTTTCACGTTAACATCAAACTGAGACAGGAACATTTCAGCAAGTTTAAACCTGTTCAACAAGTCATAGTTCCAAATCACTTCCTCTTGGCAGTAAGTAAAATCACAGCTTCAATCTAGTTCAAAGTTATAAATACTAGGTTTCCACATTATCCATCACAGATCAGCAACATTTTTCAAGCGTCTTTAGACATCTGATGGAAGATTTACTCATCTCCATCTTCATCATCGGGGCCGAAGTCTTTAACCTTCACATCCAAGTCTTCTCCATACTGAATCGACATGTCAATCTGAGAGAGAATATACCTGATGCTACTCTCTTTCCTCAAGTCAAGAGGAATGAAGCTGACCATGCTATACTCATCCACCAACTCAATCAAAGCCTTGTTCAGCTTCTGAAACTTCGTCCCCATTCTGGAATTCAGCTCTGACAGCAAGAACTGAGGCTCCGGGTTCAAGTAGTCGTCTAGATCCTTCTTGTTCTTGACGAGGTCCATTTTGGACAGGACGTTAACATAAGGGATCTCGAGGTGAACCATTGCCGAGAGGGAAGACATGCATCCGCTGATGAACTTGGTCACGTCGGTCATGAACTGTGAGTCAAGCAAGTACACGGCACACACGTTGAAGTTCTTGCTCTTCAGGTGCTCCACAAAGTTCTGGAGGACCGGGACGTGTGAAAAGAGCTCGATTTGGCCAGGGCAGTCAAAGACAAGATAGTCGTCGTCCAGGTAGTTGTCGAGCTCTTCAGCAAGCCAATCATCCAAGCTGCTTTCAAAGTGCTCCATGCAGTAGACTAGGCCGCCATTCGGGCCTAGCCCGAGTTCTTCCATGACATCCTCCAAGGAAACGAGCTCCCTGATGTCCATGGCAACTGGATAGTCAAAATGCTCGGCTGCTGGATCAAGGTTTACGACGTGGATGGTTCTGCGCATAGTTTCGCAGTGTTGGTATAAGCTGGAACAGTAAGTAGATTTCCCGCTCCCTGCAGGGCCGATAACTAGTTGTGCATACCCCATGATGGAAATTTAAGACGCTGCAAAATGAAAACAAAGTGCCAGTCAGGTGAGCATTATACAGGAGACTAAATCGGAATAATCAAGGTGTAAATTCAAATTTACTGAGCAGTATTGCACAATAGAAACAATGCCAGCTAGTTGTATTTGTTTCTGTTCATAAGGGAGCAGATAGTAAACAAGAGATTGGGACACTCGCATCGTAGCCTTGCACTAATGTCAGGATTACATAAAACAAGGCTTCTGGTGGATGTTAGGATTACAGGTCTGGAGTGGGACTTACTTATTTTTGGTCATACAGACTTATCTAATTTTAACTTGAATTTAACATACATTACAGAGAAGTGAGAACAGGGCTTCAGATGGATTATTCTGCTCCAATAAATCTACAAAAATAAAGGCAGAAGGATACAGGTGACAAACTCTACAACAACACAGAAGTAGGCTTCAATCACAAGATCAAACCAACAAGAATGGAGAAAAACTGAAGAACACAGTGCAATTATATTCCAAAACTGGCAAATTTCTCATTCACATTATTTCAACGTCTTTTCTCTTGAACATCAAAACCTAGAAACCAGTGGAGAGCTTTATGCGCGTACTGAAGAGAGAAGAGAATCGGCAAATTTCTATCTGAAAACACTACGGCCAATGAGAGCGCAACCGAAAGCAAAATTGATGAACTAGGGCTGCAAAATCCGCTTACAAACAACCAATCCATTAATCCATGCTCCATTCCAAACAGAACCGAAATATATCAACTTTCAGAGTTGCTCGTATCTTACCAGAGTAGAGAGAAGATGGCAGAACTCAACTCGGAAATCGGAGAAGAAAGACGAACGTGCGCGTCGGTGATCGGTGGCCGAATTCCCGAACCGCCGGAGTGAAGGAGGATCAGGCGACGAAGAAAAGCACCGTCAAATGAGAACTCGTCTGTGTATTCTGTGCCCCAAAATCATAAAACCCTAACTCAGAGCCTTAAAACGACGCGTACAGTAGTTTGGCATCTTATTTGTGTTTCCTAGTTCCTACTTTCCTATATGGCTATATTTCATAGGGTTGGGGAAAAAGTCCGGTCCGGACCGGAAAGGATCCAACCGGTCCAGGACTTGACTGGTTCTTCAGCCAATTTCAGTTTCAGTTCGACCGATTTTTTTTTTTAAAAAAAGAAAACACATCGGTGATCGCGAGTCGCTTATTTTTTAAAAAAAATAGGTGAACCGCTGGTTTAAAATCGACGGTTCAAAACCCGACCAAACCGCCGGTTCTGGGAACACCTAAACCAAAACTGGAATTAGAGGATGACCGGAACCGCCGGTTCGATTCCGATTCGAACCGGATCCATGACTACTTCAGTTCGGCTCCCCAAGATCAACTTTTTAGTGAGAAAATAAGTATATTTTTATTTAGATAATAGGTTATGTTGTATTAAATCTATATAATATTATGTAATAACTTTTTTGGGGTTATAAATACGATAAATTTAAAATTTTGTGATATAAAGTGTATATTTGTTATTGTAAAGAACATTGATTTTTTTAAAGAGGAATTTGCATAAAACCACCTGTTAGATAGGTGATTTTACTAATAACCACCTCTTATACTCGATTTTATTATAAACCGCCCAAAAATCTCCTTTCGTTAGCAAATAGCCAACAACAGGCTGGTTCCATCGTAAATTTTGTTTAATCCCATGATTTTATCTTTTTGCCCTCAACTGTTCATCATATTTTTCTAAAATCCAAATCGTTTTTGAGAATTTCTCCAAGATAGTCAAACAAACTGGTTTGCTAGTTTTTAATCAATTACACATCCGTATTATTCTTCCCTGAATAGTAGCATGGTAGAGTCATAACCCTAAATTTGGTTAGTAAAAAAGCATAAGCCATTAGGCAAACAAATTCTTGATTTCGCTCAAGAATAATTGTCAACTAGTATAAATCCCGTACCATGTACGGGTAATGTAAATATAAAACCGAATTAATCGATTTGAGATCGAATTTTGATACAAATAAGCTTTTAACTCGGGAACTTATAATCCAAATCCGATAGACCAAAGTCCGAACCTATTGACCTATATATGTACTTTTATTCATAAAATTTTAATTCTAAAATAGTTCCATTCAAATTTATGTTTTTAATGAATATACTATTGACACATGTGAAAAGTTTTCAATATTCTTCAAGATTCAATAATGACAAAAATGTATACTAATTAATAAGAAAAAATTGTAAGGAATATAAAAGAAAATCACTTCAATTTCCTTATTCGTATAAGGATATATAATTGAGTAAGATATTAAGTATACATAAGGAAATTGGATAAGATATCAAGAAGATATATAAGTTATTTTTTGAAAATCAATACAAAAAATAAAATCATTATTTTATTCAGGGTTGATGACGTGGTGCAAATTTTACCAAAGACTTGGGTTCCGCTTTATACTGTATTATAGTAGATAGCCTGTTAAGAGAATCATAAACAATAGTGATTCATTATATGAACATAAAGAGGCGGTTCATATTTCAGAAGCTATGTAAGCATATATAATCGAAAAACGACACGGGAAGAATGAAAAACTGGGGACTGAGGCGCGCAGGCCGGACAAACTTTTTCAACACACCGCTTTATAGGTCGTAGTCAGCTCCATCACGATTAAAAAAATTTGAAAACTCGATGATCGCGGTCACAGTGGGCGGTATGGCAATTAGGGTGAATAAAACTTTGTCTCACGTTTCGTCAAAATTCTCTCCTCTTCCTTTCTCAAAATCTTACCATTTCTTCCTTTCTCAAAATTCCTTCCTCTTCCCCTCTCAAAATCTTACCATTTCTCAAAATTACAATTTTTTGCGTTAATGGAGGATTGGTTATCAAATTGGGTCACTCTAAGATATTTATCATTTGAAATATTTTAATTAAATTAAATTAATTTTGTTATATTATTATTTTATATTGAGGTTAGCGGATTAGTTCATCTTTGTAATTTTACATGGGTTTTAATGCTATACATGTGAAATTTATCTTTTTTATGTAAGTCAATATCTACCAAATCTTTCATTTCAAAAATTCATTATGGTTTCAAATTAATTATAGCTAAATAATGGAAAGTGTGTTAACGATAATGTAATTTTTTCCCTTAGTCTACCTCAATACACGTTTTAATTTTGATTTATTTGTATATGGAGCCAGGCATTTACGTAGTTTAACATGAACTATTATAATCCCTGTGCCCTGCACGGGATTACGATAAAATCATACTCCCTCCATCTCGGTTTGTTTGTTCAAAAGAACAATTTGCGTGGGTTTAAAACACGGTGTAAAATAGTATGGATAATTTGAAAAGTTGGTATAAATTAATATAAAGTGGGTGAGAGAGTTGAATAATATGGGTAAAAGATGTGATTGATGGGGGTGCAAAAAGATAAATTATGTGAGAGAGTGGAATAATGAGGGTAAAAGAGTGGATATAAATAGAAAGTGGCGAAACGTCGTGGAAAAATCTGGCATGACACAACATGGCCGGTGGCTCCGATCCTTATGACTTTTATATGTACAAAGATTTGGTTGCCTCTACAAAATTTTGGTTCATGTATATATATATATATATATGTATATATATATTAAATAATAATGAGTTAATGTAACTAAATATTACAAATCATTAGTAGCCAAGAGGAACCTGTCTTATTTTTTCCCTTTTTTTAGGGTTTTTCTATCACATAAAATCCCACATATATATCAATCTTTTATATTTACAGTTTCACTCACTTATATTCGCTTCTAATTCCCACCAAATTAACGTAACATTTTTTAAAACCTAACATTAGTTTACAACATAACCACTTAAACACCTAAATAAGTAAAATAGTTCACCATATAACAAAATAGATATTTTAGACATCACAAAAAATTACAAACACTTGAAATTTTGTGAGCATGAAAGTTTTAAATAAAAAACATTATCCATACTAACTAAATAAAGAATAAAAAAAAGAAGATGGATGAAATTCAAAAACTATAAAATTGTCTACATTAAAAACACAATAAAGAATTAAGTGAAATTCATACATATAACATATCCAATACTTTCAAAAAAGATCAATTTTGTGATGGATTTTAAGCTAAACATAAAATAAAACATGTGAAAAATTATGAATCTTGAAGGAGAAAGAAACATAAGGAGAAAGAATTTTTTTACATGTTTTATTTTATGTTTAGCTTGCTTAAAACCCACGAAATTGATCTTTTTTGAAAGTATTGGATATGTCATATGTATGGATTTCACTTCATTCTTTATTGTGTTTTTAATGTAGATAATTTTATAGTTTTTGAATTTCATCCATCCTATTTGTTTATTCATTAGTTAGTTAGAGTGGATATTGTTTTTTATTTAAAATTTTCATGCTCACAAAATTTCAAATATTTTTAATTATTTCTGATGTCCAAAACATCTATTTTGTTATAGGATGAACTATTTTACTTATTTAGGTGTTTTAGTGGTATCTATATTATGTTGTAAACTAATGTGAGGTTTTAAGAAATGTTACGTTAATTTGGTGGGAATTAGAGTCGAATATCAGTGAGTGAAACTTTAAATATAAATGATTGATATATATATATATATAAGTGGGATTTTTTATGATAGAAAAACCCTAAAAACAAGGGCAAAAAATAAGACAGGTTCCTCCTGGCTGTTACTAATGATCTGTAATATTTAATTCCGTTAACTCATTATTATTTAATATCTGTATATACATGAACAAAATTTTTTTAGAGGCATCCAAATCTATCATAGACGAACCTAGAGGGGGGCATGAGTGGGTCTCTGCCCCCATTCCCGTCGGGTTAATTTTCGGTATATATATGTAATTTTTTATTAAATATTAATATATTTTAATTAAATTTGTATTAACATGACATGAAAATCAACTATTCTAGATGGTTTCTTGTTTAATTTTGTTTTAATTCCACCAAGGTTCAAATCCTCATAGCACCATTTTGCTTTTTTATTTATATTGTTTTGGTAGAAGAGCTTTTTTTATTCAAATTTAATGCATTCCTCTCAAAAATTTGGTTATAAACTGGCTATTTATTGCATAAAATAGATTTCACATACCGTAATTTTTTTTTTGAAAAATAAGTACCTACGGAGTATTTTATTACTATTTAAGAGTATTGAGTAGCTAAATTTATCGATTATTCTTGAAACATTGGATCTCGTATACGAGTTGGGCGGCTGTGCCCCCCCCCCACCCCTTTAAATCCGTTTTGCGTTCGTTACTGTGTATATATATAAAAGTCGTAAGGATTGGAGCCACCACGTTGCGCTACGTCAAATTTTTTCACATGTCGCCCCGAGGATGTGCCACGTAGGATTTTGCCACATGTCAACATATCGTTGCACTATGTCACAATCTTTTTACTTTTTATTTATATTTTTTTATTAATCCACCTCATGGGCATTATCCATGTAATATATAAAAAAAATTCTATATAGTTTTTTTTTATTAAGACACCATATCTCAAAATGAGATTTTGATTTAATCATAAATAACATACTTAACTTTGTTAAATTTTATAAATTGGAAAAATTAATTATACAATTTCACTCCAACTGCCTACTATATATGTTGGTTTTTTCCTTATTTGTCTTTCTCCTTCAAGATTCATAATTTTTTACATGTTTTATTTTATGTTTAGCTTGCTTAAAACCCATCACAAAATTGATCTTTTTTGGAAGCATTGGATATGTCATATGTATGAATTTCACTTAATTCTTTATTGTGTTTTTAATGTAGATAATTTTATAGTTTTTGAATTTCATCCATCCTATTTTTTTATTCTTTAGTTAGTTATTATGGAAAATGGTTTTTATTTAAAATTTTCATGCTCACAAAATCTCAAATATTTTTAATTATTTTTGATGTCTAAAACATCTATTTTGTTATTGGGTGAACTACTTTACTTATTTAGGTGTTTTAGTGGTATCTATATTATGTTGTAAACTAATGTTAGGTTTTAAGAAATGTTACGTTAATTTGGTGGGAATTAGAGGCGAATATCAGTGAGTGAAACCGTAAGTATAAAAGATTGATATATACAAGTGGGATTTTATGTGATAGAAAAACACTAGGGAAATTCCGCGCGGTAACCACGAGGTTTTGCAAATTCCGCGTGGTACCCAAAGGTTTTCGATATTCCATGTGGTGACCACGAGGTTTTGCAGATTCCGCGTGGTAACCTTGGTCAATTATAAAAAAGTTAAAATTATATAAAAACTTACAAACATCCTTTCTACTTAATTACACAAATCACCCTTTTTAAGTTTTTTAAAAAATTATCTAATCTATTTTTATAAAACACCTAAAATCATAATTTTGGTATTATATTTTTTTATTTACTTTTTTTCCATGAAACTATATATTGTTATTTTACAAAATCTTATATTTTTTTATTATTATAAAAAGAACCACATTTTTCAAATTTGTATAAAACAAATAGTTCTTTTTTTCAAATTAACAAAAGCATACCTAATTTTTTAAAAATTACCATTTCTTATTAACAAAATATAAACTTGAACTTTATCAATAGTTGATCCTTTAAGAGAATGTTCTTTAAAAGTTGGTGCATTAGTTCAAGTAATGTGTTTTTAAAATAATATAAGATTGTTTTTTCTTAACATAATGTACATATATCATGACATTAAAAATGTGTAAACATTATAAGAAACCACACGTTTCTCTGGATCATCATAGCGTACTTCTACATATCCACTCAGAGGAAGGTCTTTTCGTAATGGATGACCCTCGAAACCATAATCTGTTGATATACGACGTAGATCCGGATGATTGATGGAAGAAACACCAAACATATCCCAAACTTCTCGCTCCCACCGGCCGGCTGATGGAAATAGACTGACTACCGGAGATATTCGACATGTACAACTTTAGGCAATTTTTTGTATTTATAATAAATTAACATTTGAAAATGAAATATGTATTAAGTAATACTTCTCACTAAGTATTTTAAGAAAATAGATTTGATAGATTTGTTGAAAAAACCTATTTAAATGATACTTCAAATTAGGTATAATAAATTGTTTATTATTTTTTCAACAAACCTATCGAATCTATCTAAATTTTTTAATACAAATTTGAAAAAAGTGGTTCTTTTTTAAATAATCAAAAACTATAAGATTTTGTAAAATAATAATATATAATGTCATGGAAAAAGATTAAATAAAAAAAGATATACATAATACTAAAATTATAAAGTTAGGTGTTTTATAACATAGATTAGATAGTTAAAAAAAACTAAAGATAGGGTGGTTTGTGTAATTTAGTAGAAAGGATGGGTAAGTTTTTATATAACTTTAACTTTTTATAATAGACCAAGGTTACTACGCGGAATCTGCAAAACCTCGTGGTTACCACACGGAATACCTAAAACCTTTGGGTACCACGTGGAATTTGCAAAACCTCGTGGTTACCAGGCGGAATTTCCCAAAACATTAAAAACAAGGGCAAAAAATAAGACAGGTTCCTCCTGGCTGTAACTGATGATCTGTAATATTTCATTTCATTAACTCACTATTATTTAATATCTGTATATACATGAACCAAATTTTTTTAGAGACAACCAAATCTATGTATATATATAAGCCGTAAGGATTGGAGCCACTACGTTGCACTACGTCAAATTTTTCCACATGTCGCCCCGAGGATGTGTCACGTAGTATTTTGCCACGTGTCAACATATCCTTGCACCATGTCACAATCTTTTTACTTTTTATTTATATTTTTTGTTAATCCACCTCATGGGCATGATCCATGTAATATATAGAAAATTTCTATATACGTTTTTTTTGTTAAGACACACCATATCTCAAAATGAGATTTTGATTTAATCATAAATAGACATAATTAAATTTTGTTAAACTTTAAAAATAGGAAAAAATTAATTATACAATATCACTCCAACTGTCTACTATATATGTTGGTTTTCTCCTTATGTGTCTTTCTCCTTCAAGATTCATAATTTTTTTACATGTTTTATTTTATGTTTAGCTTGCTTAAAACCCATCACAAAATTGATCTTTTTTGGAAGCATTGGATATGTCATATGTATGAATTTCACTTAATTCTTTATTGTGTTTTTAATGTAGATAATTTTATAGTTTTTGAATTTCATCCATCCTATTTTTTTTATTCTTTAGTTAGTTATTATGGAAAATGTTTTTTATTTAAAATTTTCATGCTCACAAAACTTCAAATATTTTTAATTACTTGTGATGTCTAAAACATCTATTTTGTTATAGGGTGAACTATTTTACTTATTTAGGTGTTTTAGTGGTATCTATATTATGTTGTAAACTAATGTTAGGTTTTAAGAAATGTTATGTTAATTTGGTGGGAATTAGAGGCGAATATCAGTGAGTGAATCTGTAAATATAAAAGATTGATATATATCTATCTATACAATCTATACTATCTATATCTATATATATAAAAGTTAGGTGGTGTCACCATTAATTGCTCTATTTAATATTGGTTGCAATCTTCCCTATATAATAAACACTATGTAATCATAATCAAAATAACTACAATAGTATAGTGGCAAAACCTTCCTCTAATTACCCAATGGTTGGGGGTTCAATCTTCTATAGCAGGATTTTTGTTCAAATATTTTTTAAAACCTACAACATAATTATCATTTTGAGAGTAATTTCTACTTTCTTACTACGAACGGGATTTACATTAATTCAAATTAGATCCCAAATAAATACTAAAAATGAATGGCCCTCATCATATAAAAATTAAATAAGTTATGGGAAAGGGCTAAAATAAAGAATTGAATTTTGCATACTTAAAAAAATTGATATTGGTATGTAGTTATATATCAATATGTAAAGTTTTAAGACGTGCATAATAATGGAAATAAATACCTAATCTTTATTACAATTTTAACATTATTTTTTTTGTACAAATAAAGAGTTTTATTTGCAACTTTTTTTTAATTAATTTACTGCTTTGATAAACATTTGTTTTTTTCTTCTTATTTCCTGGCTAAATAATTATCACACTTATTAATTTATTAAATTACAAAAAATAACATGTATAGGTAATATTGGTTAAGAGGAACTTGATTTCTATATTGAACAATAGTTTTTTTTAGAACAACAATAGTTTTAACTAAATAGTCATTCAGTTGAAAAGTTATGAGAGTGATATATTAGCTATTCAAAAATTAAAAGGACTATATCTCCAATTTAGTCAATTAAGTGAATTAAATTATAATTAAAGTAAAAGACTTTTTAATTAAAGTCGATTAATAAAGAATAAAAATAATTTATGAACCCGTGCGTAGCACGGGACATGACTTCTAGTATATATAATTTTGTGTACATGGGGTATTTAATGCCCCCCATGCCACATTAATGAGCATAAAAAGTAAATAAAGAGATAGTTATTTGAAAGATTAAATATTGTATTAGAAATATATAACAATTACAGTAGTATATTATTTAATATAGAAAACTAAAAAGTAAACACAAAAAGTGATTATTTGAAAACTATATTTTTTTGTCAAAAAGTTATCATTTGAAAAGACACATTATTGTATTAGAAATGTATAAATTAGTATTTTGTTTCGCATAGAAAACTAAAAAGTGAATATAAAAAGTGATAATTTGAAAACTATATTGATATTGAAAACTATAAATTTTGTCTTTGAAAAAACTACCGTATTAGAAATGTATAACAATTAGTGTTTTGTATCTCATATAAAATATAAAACTACATTTATAATTTTGTGTTAATAGGGGATATTTAATGTCATCATGACACATTAGTGAGCATTAAGTAGTGAATAAAAAAAGGTAATTGTTTTAAAAAACAAACTATTGTATTAGAAATGTATAAATTAGTATTTTGTTTTTATTAGAAAACTAAAAAGTGAACACAAAAAGTGATTTGAAAACTATATTTATGTATACTACATATATAAAGTTGTATACATGAGGGGATATTAAATGTCTTCATAATACACTAATGTATTATTGAATTATTTATATAAATATATAAATTATTACCTAATAAAGAAAACTATTTTTACATGAGAACGTAAACCATAGAAAAATATTGAGAATGAAAAAAGTAATCAATATGATGTACTTGATCACAAATTTTATATACACTTATAATTAAAAATAATTTATATATAACTCAATGGTTAAAAAGCTTCTAAACTATGAACCTATCACACATGAGAATTATTTTTTCACCTTTTAATTATTTTATAGATAATTTAAAAAAATTAGTTGGTAAGCTAGGTTGTAATGCAAAGGTAGTCAAATATGATTTTTCAATTTGAATATGATAGATCAGTTTTATTTTAAATGCTATTATGACACATTTATCTTAATAGTAGTATTACATAATAAAGAAACAACTTTGTTATAAGAACATAAAATATGTAAAAAGAATGAGAATAAAAAAGTAATCAACATTATGCATTTATTCACAAATTTTTATATACGTATTATTAAAAATATATATATAAATTTACGTGTAACTTAGGGTCCATTCGGCGCTATAGGTAGCTAGCGAGGAGTGAAACGAGCCAGACGCTAGCGGTAAGCCAACCCCCTTGGGAGTACAAGGGTGCAATTTTTTTGTCGATTCCGCTCTATCTGAACCCGCTCCAAAAAAAAGCAAGTAGCAAATGAAGCCTTAATGGTTAAAAACTTCGAAATTATGCACATATCAAACATGAATTATTGGCAGGCTAGGTTGTAATACAAGCGTATGCAAATATTATTTTTCACGTTGAATATTATAGATCATTTTTATTTTTCCTTGAATATATATAAAATATTAATCAATAACCTAAATTATAGTTGGTGCATCATTTTAATTGTATAAAGATATTAAAATGTTGTTTTTTTATTATAATACTATGAAAGTACCAATATTGTTTGTTCACTTTCAATATTATAGATCATTTGAATATACTTTTAATATATTACTTATT
Source organism: Polygonum maritimum (assembly GCA_963924305.1). NCBI lineage: Eukaryota > Viridiplantae > Streptophyta > Magnoliopsida > Caryophyllales > Polygonaceae > Polygonum > Polygonum maritimum. The sequence continues at coordinate 5,168,132 of OZ002736.1, forward strand.
ACTCCAACCGACAGATTACAACACCAATCTACTAAAATATTATTTTAAAAATAAAAAATATACATATATCTATCTACAAATCAATAAATAGGCATATAGACTAGGAAAAAATAACAATGAATATTCATATGTTTTTATACAAACTATATGATAAAAGAAAGAGATTGTTGAAATTTCAATAACCTCTTGAAATTATCCTTCAAATTACTGTCATTTTCAATTAATTTAAACATGAAGCGCAATTAAATACAAGAGAGGCTGTTAAAACAAAATAATTCAATAAAAATATGTTTAAAAAATACTTCAATAATACACTAAAGTAAATAATATGTGAAATAATTCAATATGCTTAAATTATGTTTAATAAAACAAATAATTCAAAAGTTCTATATATAAAATTTGTTCGTAACATGAACCCGTGCATACGCACGGGCCTGAACGCTAGTACATGTAAAAATTGTGTAGGAAACGCATTTAATGCGCATATTCAATTTTTTTATTTTATTTTGATAGATATACAAAATGGTACTAATAACATCCTAGCGTAGTGTTTAAGCTTCCCTTCTTGATCATATAGATCCATGGTTTGAGTACTACTGGCAAAATTTATGTTTCCCTTTCAAGGGATAGAGAAACTTAGTACTCCCTCCGTTTCACAATAAGTGTCGTTTTAGCACTTAAAATTTGTTTCATAATATGTGTCGTTTTAGGCTTTCAAAGTGATTTATTAGGGGTGATTAATGATAATTTTTATTGGGATGTGTATTTGTTGGCTAAAGTTGTTCATTCATTGGCCAAAAAAAATGTAATGAGTGGTAAGATTAAGAAAAAGTTGTAAGTTTTAGAGTGAATGATTGCTTTTCTTAAAAACTGTGTTAAGAGCTAAAACGACACTTATTATGAAACGGAGGGAGTATTAGATTTGTGTCATTGTTTGGGTCTGTACAATTTTTGTAATTTTCCTGGAACCAAATTCAATGAATTGCACCTTGACTCAAACCCACGATGGCCTTTTGAGCTATTGTGCAGTGAATGGCAATTAAATGCCAATTTACACCGTACATAGTCTTAATTCCTTTATTCGAGCCTGTTACATAGTCTTAATTCCTTTATTCCAGCCGGTTAAATTACATCTATATATATATATCATTCGAGCGTAACAATTGATCCTATTTAATGATAGTTGAATGTAAAGACAATGCATGTGGACGTTGACTCTTAACGTATCCACAGTTACGCTCTTCTTTTCCCCTTGATTCCCTGCAACATCATTAAAATTTGAACGGTCAGCCTTAACCACATTAATTAATAGCCATGACTCTTAACGTATCCTGCCTCTTTTGAACCACATCAATAGACATGACTCTACTGCTGCATTGCACCTATAAATAGAGTCAAACCACTAATGCAAAAATAATAAATGGACATTGCAAAAATAAGTCAACTAATCTCCATTTTTCTCGGTTTTCCACTGGTTCATCAGACCCAGGTCGCACACCTGGCTTTTGGTGGGTGAGTCTTCCAAATGGAATTTTTTTGACATCCACCGGAGTTGAACCTCAGACCTCGTGGATGTGGAATAGGCCGCTTACCACCTGAGCCAACTCCCTTTGGTGACTAATCTCCATTTAGCAGAGATTTTCCTCTCACACTAATCTCCATTTAGCAGGTCTTGGTCGTTGCTAACCCTCCAAACACCAATGCGCTAATCCTTAAGGAATTTGCTCCATCAATCCTAGAGAAGAACATCTCTGCCTTAAGGAATGTGCTTCCTCAGTAAATTTTAATTTGTTTTGCTATAATGTATGTGCAGGGCACTTGGGTATCCATGGGTTTTTACTCTAATGGGTCGTACAACGTTCCTGCTGGAGTCATTAATTTACTCCTTCCGAGTTACCTACAAAAATGGAGAATGGACAATATTACCTAAATTAAAATGCTATCAATTTATATTGAAAATTCTTTTTCATATGATTATATATTATTTGAATTGCTCTTTGTTATCTATTTAAACTAAAATGCCAATATGTATAAGACTAGCTACTATTTGAATTGCTTTGTGTATTATTATTGGATGCTTGAATGTTGATTGGTTTAATCTTGGTTACTTTAGAAGTAAAAATTTTACGATCGATTTAATTGTTTGTTATTATAAAAGGCTTTTGATTATTTTTTGTATAGGGAACTCAACATGTTTAACCACTAATTTGTTTGGGATTTGAAAATACTTTTGTTTGAAAAACTATGGTTATTTATCTTAATATTATCCTACATATTTAACATCATACATGAACTGATACAACTAATATATACTACTAACCTTTTTATAAGAGATAGAAATTATATAAAATTGCTATATTTTCTCATAAAGTATAGCCGATATTTAATTTAATTTAAGTTAATATTTAGAATATTTTGTTAGATTAATACGCCCAAGGAGCACGGACATCATATCTCAATACATCTAAAACTCATGTCCAGTGCGATAGCACGGGTCTGTCTTCCTAGTATATATCTGTAAGTGAGATTTTTTGTGATAGAAAAACCCTGAAAACAAGGGCAAAAAAATAAGACAGGTTCCTCCTCGTTATAATTGATGATCTGTAATATTTAATTACATGAACTCATTACTATTTAATATTTGTATATACATGAACCAAATTTTTTTAGAGGCAACCAAATCTATGTATGTGTGTATATATATATATATATATAAAGCCGTAAGGATTGGAGCCACCACGTTGCGATACGTCAAATTTTTCCACATGTCGCCCCGAGGATGTGCCACGTGGGATTTTGCCACGTGTCAACATATCGTTGCACCATGCCACAATCTTTTTATGTATGTTGCAATGATATGTTGACACGTGAAAAAATCCTACGTGGCACATCCTCGGGGCGACATGTGGAAAAATTTCACGTAGCGCAACGTGGTGGCTCCAGTCCTTATGGCTTTTATATATACACATAGATTTGGTTGCCTTTAAAAAAATTTGGTTCATGTATATACAAATATTAAATAATAATGAGTTAATGTAATTAAATATTACAGATCATCAGTTACAGTCAAGAGGAACCTGTCTTATTTTTTGCCCTTGTTTTTAGGGTTTTTCTATCACAAAAAATCCCACTTATATATATATCAATCTTTTATATTTACAGTTTCACTCAGTAATATTCGTCTCTAATTCCCACCAAATTAACGTAACATTTCTTAAAACCTAACATTAGTTTGCAACATAATATAGATACCACTAAAACACCTAAATAAGTAAAATAGTTCACTCTATAACAAAATAGATGTTTAGACATCATAAATAATTAAAAATATTTGAAATTTAGTGACCATGAAAATTTTAAATAAAAAACATTTTCCATACTAACTAACTAAAGAATAAAAAAATAGGATGATTGAAATTCAAAAACTATAAAATTGTCTACATTCAAAACACAATAAAGAATTAAGTGAAATTCATACATATGACATATCCAATACTTTCAAAAAAGATCAATTTTGTGATGGGTTTTAAGCAAGCTAAACATAAAATAAAACATGTAAAAAATTATGAATCTTGACGGAGAAAGAAACATAATTAAGGAGAAGACAAACATATCTGTACAACACTTAAAATTCTCCCCCTCTTGTCACATTAATGACTTCTCTCTAATTATTTTTATTCATTTTTTTCTTTTGGATGAATTATCTATCACTACAATTCTTATTTTTCTTTTCATTGTCAAATAAATGCATGTTTTTATACTTTTTTATTTTTATTTGTTTTTCTTTTTTATTTGTAATTGATTATGAATGCATGCTACTATGTCTTATTTTTTACATACATATATCATGTTATAATATTATAGCTTGAATGCAAAGCCTTATCATTTTTTCTTTTTTGAGCGAGAATGTAAAGCCTAAAGAGCTAACAATATGCTTTCGATTTAAATTTCCTCCAAAATGTTTATAAAATTATAAAGAGTAATCCCTACAAATGTTCATTCGGCTAAAAAATTTAATTGTAATAGAAAAGCCATATTATCACAATAATTCTCATAAGAAATTAATAAAATCAAATCAAATAATTTCATATTTTTATATTTATTTTATCTACTATTTTTTGGACAATTCAATACAAAATACTTACATAATTTATTAATTAGAGCAAAATTGTGTTATGACGAAGATTATAATTTTCACCTTCTAAAAAAATACGGTGAAAGAAATTGTCCGTCCATCGGACGGGCAAGCTTTCTAGTATAGTAGAAAGTTGGAGTGAAATTGTATAATTAATTTTTTCAATTTATAAAATTTAACAAAGTGTCAGTATGTCTATTTATGATTAAATCAAAATCTGATTTTGAGATATGGTGTTTCTTAACAAAAAAAAACGTTTAATGCGTTTCGAATGCCCTCTCCAAAACCTCGACTTGCATTTTTCTTATCTCCAATTTACCTCCACTTCCTCAATCATATCACATTCATCTTCCTCCTTAATCTTACCACCTTCGCCTGCTTTGTCATCAATCTCACCCCCTTCATTGATCTCATCAACTACATCTCATTTATTGATCATCTCATCAATTACACTCCTTTCATCAGTCATCTCATCAACTGCATCCTATTCATCAATAATCTCATCAACTTTCTCCTTCACAAATCATCTCATCAACTACATCTTCTTCACAAATACGAAAACCATTTCTCTAATAAAAACCTCACGGGAAAAACCCCAACTCCAAGCACTTGTTCCCTCATGTTCTACAATTAGTGTTCCCGGCCTCCTATTCCAGATTTATATGTGCCACAACAACCCTAATAGATGAGGACAACTTGGCAAAAGTAAGCTATCCCATCCACTTGGGTGCGGTTGGTAGATTCATTAGCTGGTGGTGGATTCACCTCTCCATTCAATCAAGAAGTCTGGTCTTTCTGGTTCGTCATGCTCGTCTCGGGCTGAGACTTGGTCGGTTGACTCAAGTGTGACCTTTCAATTCCTGCCCAACGGTGGGCGCCAATCTGTTCTAGCTATAATGTGCTGTAAGAATCGCTAAATTAGCCAATTTTGTCGGTGTTGAACCGTTATAGATTCAAAGAAACCATAAATCAATCCACACAGATTGACATTGAACATAACATAGAGAATTGCACTATCAAGACATAAATTACATTTATATATGTATTTCCCCTATTACAAATACAAATTACTTTTATGTGTTTTTCTCTGGATCAATACCGTCGTCCAGATCTACTCGGGACAAATATCTTCACCCCGCCCTCTTACATCATTCAAAGAAACAAACTAGTAACTAACTTAATCAAAGTAACACACCAAGCTTATAATTCATCAAGCACGCTTACAGTTCGTAGGTCATTCCAATCTTAAGCACCTTCTTCTTTGGAAGATATAGATTGAGGGGGTTGTTGCTCTTCCTCAAGTTCTCGTTAATGAAATTTTATCCACAATCTATCACAAATTTTTTGCATACACCCAAATCCATGTGCGCACTCATCTCGCTATCTCCAATCAAGTTTACCACTCAAGCTTTGAACACCCTCTCCAAAACCTCGACTTGCCTTTTTCTTATCTCCAATTCACCTCCACTTCCTCAATCTCATCACATTCATCTACCTCCTTAATCTCACCACCTTCGCCTGCTTTGTGATCAATCACAACCCGTCATCTATCTCATCAACTACATGTCCTTTATTGATCATCTCATCAATTACACCCCTTTCATCAGTCATCTCATCAACTACATATCCTTCACAAATAATCTCATCAACTACATCTCCTTCACAAATAATCTCATCAACTAGTTCTCCTTCACAAATCATCTCATCAACTACATCTCCTTCACAAATACTAAAACTATTTATCCAAAAAAAAAACCTCGCGGGAAAACCTCCAACTCTAACCACCTGTTCCCTCCTATTCCAGATTTTTATGTGTCACAACAACCCTAATAGATGACGACGACCTTGTGAAAGTTAGCTATCTCGTCCGCCTGGGTGCGGTTGGTAGCTAGATTCATTAGCTGATGATGGATTCACCTCTCCATTCAATCAGGAAGCCTTGTCTTCCTACAGGTTCGTTCTGCTCGTCTCGGGCTGAGACTTGCTCAGTTGCTCCAAGTGTGACCTTTCAATTTTAACCCTACAGTGGGCACCACACTATTTTAGCCAAAATTTGCTTATAAGACTCACTAGATTAGCCAAAAGAGTAGCCAAATTTATCGGTACCAAACCACTGTAGATTTAAAGAAACCATAAATCAATCCACATAAATTGACATTGAACACAGCATAGAGAATCACATTGTCAAGACATAGAAATTACATTTATATATGTCTTTCCCCTATTACAAATACAAATTACTTTTATGTGTTTTTCTCTGGAACATCACCGTCGCCAGATCTACTTTGGGACAATATCTTCGCCCCGCTCTCTTACATCATTCAAAGAAACATACTAGTAACTAACTTAATCAAACTAACACACCAAACTTATAACTCATCAAGCATGCTTACAGTTCGTAGGTCATTCCAATCTTGAGCACCTTCTTCTTAGGAAGATATAGATTGAGGGGGGTGTTGCTCTGCCTCAAGTTCTTGTTGATGAAATTGTATATCCATAATCTATCACAAATTTCTTACATAAACCCATATCCATTCGCGCACTCATCTTGCTATCTCCCATCAAGTGTACTACTCTAGCTTCGAACGCCCTCTCCAAAACCTCGACCTCCTCCTCGACTTGCCTTTTTCTTATCTCCAGTTCACCTCCACTTCCTCAATCTCATCACATTCATCTTCCTCCTTAATCTCACCACCTTCGGCTTCTTTGTCATCAATCTCACTCCCTTCATCGATCTCATCAACTATGAGACATATAGAAAGCAACTGGAAAAAGAGTTGAACCCACTTTTTTCCCATTACCTTAACAATAATTGGTTGTGCAATAAATACAGATCCGCATTGTGAGAGCATATACCGATCTCCGCCTCAGTCTATTGACGAGGACAACCAACAACTACTATTTTAAATACTCTTCATTTGTGTACAATACATTTATAAAAATTGATAATAAACTAATGGAAATGGTGGATTGATGACACATTGTAGGACAAAGTCACAACACTCTGTTTTGAAAGACTACCTAGAAACTTCAGTTGGAGGGTTCAACACCGTGTTGCGAAAGATACTTGCCCAAGTAAACATCCAGATGAACACCATTCGAGGAGAGATGGAACGAGACCGAACCTCAATTCCTTTGGACATGTTATACCTCATTGAACCGTTGAAGACAGTCTTCTCCCATCTTCCAAAGAAAGTTTCTAACAAGTGTATTGGAGAGCTTTTTGCTCACGTCCAGTTTATTCGTACTCAGGATAGTGGATTTCGCCCGATATACGACAATACATGGTGGACATATGCTTGTGGACTACCATGCCCTCACATTGTGTTTTACAGCATGAACAATTGCATGCCAATTGAGCTTTCATTGATCCATGATTTTTGGAAGCAATTGGGGTGGGATGGCCTTGGGAGGACAAGTGAAATAGTCGATGTTCTGGGTCTGTCTAGTGATGACGCAGTCTGGGAGAAGTTGATCCAAGACTAGTATAAAGACAAGACGAATGAGGATGTCCGACATCAAATCAGTTGTAGATATGTTGATCTAACCGATCAAAGCCGGTCCACTTTAATTGCGCCTGGAATTAAAAAACAACGAGGTAGGCCAAAGAAGAAATTATAAAGTCCAACAGAGGAAGTTGACCAGGTTGGAGCATCTTCAACGACAGAGGAATCCAGGACCGAAATTAGTTACCTTGGTTGAGGAGGAGGAGGAAGTGGAAGAAGAAAGGATGGCGAAGGGGCATACGAGAGAGAGGTAAACTACATGAGTATCTTCCCTGCCCCCATACTGACTAGCCATATCGAGGTTGATTTTGGCATTCATGTACCGGGTTTCATGCTTCCATTCATCAGCAATGCTTCAGATGTTGGAGGAGATGGTCATTGCGGATATAGGTCACTCGCAGTGCTAATGGGGTGAGGGAGAGGAGGCGTGTGTGAGGATGCGACAGGAAATGGTCCTTGAGTTGAGGGGTCACTATCAGATATATGCGGTCCTACAACCTTACATCACTTTGATTGATGATTTGATCGGCAACGTCAGTTGGATGACAGACCGGTGTGACTGAGTACACTGGATCGATGAAGACACCAATGGTGGCATTGGCATTTCCTACTAGATATAAGTGTGCATTGGTTGTACTATCCTATCGTGGTCCGCACGATAGGATAGCCTCCTATCTTTCGGGTACAAGGTAGTGGGCGCACTTCTCCCAATGGTCATCACTCGGGCTGAACTTAAGAATATACTGATGCCGCCTTAGATTATCCGTCCTCTTCACCTCGTATGGCTTAATAACTTCGATCTCTGGAATTTTCTAAAGGTAGCCCATTTGTCTATAACATCTCTCTCGCATATAAGGCTCCTGAATATCAAGGTATGTCATCAAGCCTCCGTACCACGTGAGTGATGCATCCCCAACGTCGAACCGCTTGCAAGTGGGCCACGACATCCAATCCACCTGTACAAAATAAATATGTACATCAGGTCGCCGACGTAAAATGTTAATTCAAACAAGTCACATATTTATGCAGTCTATCTTAAATTACATGGCTTATAGTCATTCGGTCTAGGGCTAGTCTTATATCTCTGAAGTCATCAACATTCCGGTGTTGGCTCCCGTCTCCCTCGTATACAATGGGGCCTAGACCGACTCTTCTGCTCAGACGACCTCTCCACCTAGGAAAATACCTCCATATCCAAACCTACAAAATAATCAGATCTCTTACATAATTTTCGGAATAATTTTTATAAATTTACGATAAAAGTAATTAAATCGAACTAAAGTTATTCGTACTTACATGAAGGATATACATGCAACCGCTGATTTGGCCAGCCTTTTCACGGGAAGCCATAACCAATTCTCTATACAGGTATGAAAATGCACCTGCTCCCCCATGCAAAATGAGAGGTCACCCCATGGTTTATCAACATGTTTATCAGCTTGTAAGGCACCGCATTTACGGAAATAAGGTACTACCCAGGAATAAACACGAATGCGTAGAGGCCATTGAATGCAGGTTACTTCCATTGATTATGGCATCTTGGAGGTAGGACTTCAACCCGATGATGTTGAGTCCACCATTGGAGGCGATTTCCTCTTTCAAGTCTTTGAGTAGGGGTGGCAATTCGGATAATCGGTCGGGTTTCGGTCGGATAATTCGGCTTCGGGTTATTCGGATGTGAACGGTATCGGATATAAACGGAAAATCGGGTGCATTCGGATCAGGTCGGATATTCAAATTGTCGGATAAGTCGGGTTAGCGGGTTATAACCGGTTAATTTAATTCGAGTTCGGTTGAGTCGGTTTTGGGTTGAGTCGGTTTTTTCAATTTTCGATTGAAACGGTTTTGGCTGAAGCGATTTTCGGTTGAATCAGTTTCGGCTGAATCGGTTTGGGATGAATCAATTTTTTTTAAACCAATTTTTGATTGAATTGGGTCTTAGTAGAAATGTGTTTGTATAATTAGGTTTTGATAGTTGGAACAGTGAATCAATCTAATTTTAATTTAACTATATTTTAAGTAATGTATTTTTTTCTCTATATTTCAAGTGTACAACATAGGCTTATACCAATATAATGATATTAATATCTACGAGATCTTGTACATTCTCAAAATCATATCCATTCTCATGATCAGATTCATATACCAATAAATAAGATCTTATATTTTGTTAAACAAATATATCTTTAGTAATGAATGATAATATTAAGTTATAAATATTTGTCCAATTACGATCCATAGTTTTAAAATAACATGAAAAAGAGATCACAATTCAGATAAACATGATTATACAATCTCTTACATTTGCAATTTTGTATTACACTTTATACTAATAATATAATATGTTTTATATCCTATTATATAGAATATCATACTAAGTTCGGATTGTTTCGGATATCATATATAATTATCGGGTACAATCGGGTTCGGGTTGTTTCGGATGTCGGGTAGAATCGGGTTCGGATTGTTTCGGGTTTCGGATATAACTCGGTCGGGTAATTTCGGGTCGGATTATTCAAGATTCCGTTTGAAATCGGATACAGATTTTCTGATGTAATCGGGTTTCGGGTCATTCTTAATCGGGTTGCTTATACCTCCGGGTCAAATTCGGTCGGATTGAATCGGTTTCGGATTTTATATGATAAAAAAAAATTCGGGTCTCGGTCGGTTCTCGAAACAGTCGGCTAGTTCGGATCGGGTCAGAATTTGCCACCCCTATCTTTGAGCGTAAACCCGAACATTTGCGCTATGGCCATCCACAGTTGTCCATCCCCCATATTGCTAAACCCGGGACCCAACTTCATCTCTCTCTCCCTCGCTCTCTCTCTCCTCTCTCTCTCTCTCTCTCTCTCTCTCTCTCTCTCTCTCTCTCTCTCTCTCTAAATGTCCATTCTCTTAACCCCAACAATCGGCTTTGCTCCACTAGGGTCAGCCATAGTTTCATTTCAGCACCTCGGGCAAACTCCTTCAAATCATCGATTGCACCGCCCCGGGCGTGGCACTTTAGTATCTTTCCATGCTAGTTAAGCTGCAAAAAAAACTATATTAGTTTTTCTCAGCATGAAATAAATAAGAAATAATAAAAACGTTCTTACATTTGGATGATCCCATATATAATGAGCAATATGTGTGCTATAATGAATCAGTAAATCATTGTTGGTCGGGCCGCCACAAAATCCCTCGATGGGACCTACCGCGATCAAAAGCGGTGCACTCCGTTTATCTGTGCGGTGCGCGTCGCATTATATTTCTCATGAAAAATCAACATTGCAATCATTATTTGATTTAGAGTTCTTGAATGAAGAAGGGTTTCCCTCATCTCAGAAAATTTTTTGTCTTCCACCCCACGCCTTCGAGAAACGAAACAATCGAAATTAAAAAAATCGGACAATCGAGGAGAAGTCGGGAATGAAGTAACCACTAGAGAGGACAAAATAGAGTAGCGAGGCCGATTTTGGCGGTGGAACCAATGAAATATGTGTCGGGAAAAGAGAAATTGAGAAGGAACAAGATCAGGAAGAGAGACAAAGGGCTTAAAGAGAAGGATACGAGATTCTTCTTTTATGAGAGATTAACTGTGGAAGTTTATCAAGGATTTGGATTTGGTTGTCTCGAAGCAACTATGGAGTTTTAGTTGGGGCAGACCCAATTGAAGGAGTAAAGAAATAATTAGGTGGATTTTTAATTGGCCGCTTTGACTAATTATGAGTAATTGCCACCTAAAAGTTTGGTTGTTTGGAAAATATGATGCTCGATTGAGGGTAAAATGGTAAAATCATGGGATTAAACGGAATTTTTGATACAATATGCTTGTGGGCATCTATTTGTTACTGAAATGAAAGATTTGAATGGTTATAATAAACTCATGTATAACGGGTGATTATTTATAAAATCATTTATTTGAGGGGTGATTTTAGTCGAGTCCTCTTTTTTTAATCAAAAATACTTTCGGTCTAAATAAGGAATCCTACTGGGAATTTCTGACCGGTCCTTTGTCCTGGTTTTTGGCAAGGCTGGACCTAGATCGGGACCAGATTCTACCAAGAATTTTCGGTCTAGTCCTTGGTTCAGGTTTTTAGCAAAAGCCAGTCACGATCTGGTCCGATCGGTAGTATTTCAAATCCACTTACAAAGGAACCAATTTCTTTTAGCGTTGAAATGTAAGAACTACGTGCATGGATAAAGATTAAGCAAGCAGGACTGCAATAGCCCTTCAAAAACTCATCAATTTCTTACAAAAAAAAAAAAAAACACTACACGAAGCACGATAGGAATCAGTCACATTTTCAAATCAAAACTGACCATTCCTCTTTTCTTATAAACCCTACACAGAGTTCTTGGAATATACAATTTGCCATGAAAAAAATCCCTTCCAAACAGCAGTACACAGACCTTAGTCTTACAATAGTTTATAGTTTACACAGACTGAAAGCCCTTATCCTACACAGGAGCAGCTTGAGTCTTTTACTTGCATATACTTAATAAAAGAACATGATCAGGTCCGAATATCGCAGAGTACCTTGTATAAATAGAATCCCACAGAAAATCGACGTTTCCCTCTTTAATAAACAGGAAAATGTGGGAACTTATGAACACAGCTTGAAACAAACATACACAGATATATGTTAGGGAAATGGCTACTGCTACTTCCCTTCTGTTTCTTGCATTTGCTCTTCGGTTTTCCATACAACGCCCTCCAAGGAAGACGAGAGGTGTTTGTAGACCTGCAAACCGATCAAGGAGGTGAAAAACAAATCATATACATTTACAAGCTTAGATCATAAATAGAGCTCATTAACATGTTTGCTGATGGTGCATAACACTAGCTAGTCCTATTAGAGTGGGTCATTTTACTGTAACTTCGCCTTTGGGTTTGGGTCATTCTCAGTTAGGCTATTTTGAATTTTATGTCAAACATGTGAGCATCAAAGAAGCAAAACTACTAGAAAAATAGCTAACCTTGTACAATTTTACAAGAAAGGATTTTACTGTAAAAGGTGAAAGAAAAAGGTACCTTGTGGAACTCCAAAGTGTCTCCTTTGGCTTTTCGGACCTCAACCATATGAAGAGATGGGGCTACTTGAAATACCTAAACCCACAAATTTATATATTTAGCAAAGAATTAAGATGTAAGATAGATTGCAAGATGCTGTCATCTTATCATTCGTGTACCTGAGTAGCAATGTTCAAATTTCCTTTTCTGCCTGCCTTGCTGTTTTCAAGCCTCATCTACGAAGAAAACAAGTACACTATGTGAGTAGATTAGAAAAATGTGTGGGAAAGGAGCAAAATCTAAGAAGTAAGATTTCAACTTTTATAACCTTATAGTTCTTTGTTCGGACATCAAAACCTAGTGGCTTAGCAGCTTCCTCAATCTTCTTGATTATTTCATTGGGAGAGCATTTAGAAGTGAATCGCGTTTCTTTCTTGAAACCCTGCCAGGAAGAACATAAAGCATGTGCAATGTAAGCCGAAACCAAAGCCAAAATGCACTAATTTGAAAAAAGCAACATATATGAAATCATGGAAGTGATGGGACAAAAAACTAAATGGTCATTGAACTTCATTTATATTATTAACTTAGCTAGCTTTCCGAAATGACAGCATGTAGACCTGAGTCCCAACTGTTATATCATATTTATACTAATTTTACTCTTAAGGGCAAACCTGTTCCTGCTCAAAAAGATTTCCCAAGTTCAATCCTTTCGACATAGCAATCAGCTCAAATGCATTCATGGAAGCAGGAGGTTCGGCTTTCCTCTCTGTTACATGATGCTCCTACAGAAGTGCCCATAATAACACAAGCCGTTTTAGAAGTAGCCATGATTATACACAAGCATCAATAATTAATCTCATTAACAGTTGTGCAGTGATTGATATACCTCAGAATCCTTAAAGACAGCCTCTACATCATCCAAACATATGTCATCTTTATCATCAAAAATAGGAGGCTTATATCCTTTCTTGAACCATTCATCTTCCAAAATCTCAGAAACGGTTATTCTCTGCCACAAGCAAATCGGAAGTGTTAGCCACAGAATTCAACTTCAACATGAGTCTGCTCTTTACCATGATAAGATGGTACACAAACCAGATACTTGTCATGTGGACCTAGTGGAAGAGCTTTGTGCAAGTGGCCAAGGTGTTTCTTTGTATGAGGAATTTACCCAAATAAATGAAGAATAAAACAGGACAGATAGTGAGCAATTTCTTACAGTCATAGGGTTGGGATCCAAGATCCGAGTTATCAATCTCCTGGCACTAAAGGATAGCCATGGAGGACAGGTAAATTCAGCATCTGAAATCTGCACGCGGTAACCAAGTCAAATGGTGCTCAAATCATGTCGTATAACCAGGTAAAATTGGAAACAGAAATAAGTTCTCACTTTTTTATATAGGCTCATAAGATTGGAATCATCAAAAGGCAAGTAACCTGCAACCAATACAAACAAGATGACCCCACAAGACCACAGGTCTGCTGTTGCACCATCGTACCCTCTATCATTAAGGACCTACACAGAAGATAAGTATCCAGCCAGATAAGAAAGAAATTTTTAAAAAATACATGTGGATGCAAATAGATTTGGATAAGCAGATGTTTTGGGACCTCGGGAGCAACATAATTTGGAGTTCCACAGGTCGTATGAAGAAGGCCATCATCCTGCAAAAGCACATTATTAGAACAAACCTAAGTTTGAAATTTCGACCAATATTAACTAATAAGATAGTCAGCATCAAAAATTAAGAGCTCTTTTTCCCATTTAAGACAAGTTCCTTTCATATACGGGCACAGTCAACAAGACTCCGAAGTAAGGAAACATATGCACAGACTCCGAAGTAAGGAAACTGACTGAAGAAAGCCATATAAATATTAATGATGAACTGAAAATGAAGCAGCACTTAGCATATGGTTATTGTATATAATTAGATTTGAAGTACCCGAACTTGCTGGGAGAGTGCACTCAACCCAAAATCAGAAACTTTGAGGTTCCCACCGGAGTCCAGAAGAAGGTTTTCAGGCTGTAAACCAGCAAAGTAAATAAAAAGAGTAAATTGTGCTGAAATTTGTGTATATTTGAGCAGAAGTACTGTGATAACGGTTACAAAACTCGAATACCTTAAGATCTCTATGATACACACCCCTACTATGGCAATAGTCAACAGCCTTTATTAGCTGCTGGAAATACCTTCTTGCTTCCTCCTCTTTCATTCTCCCTTCTTGCACCTACAAAATTGATACAACACTGGTAATAGAAATTTCCTCATCATACCTTACGAGTTACGACGGATTATCAGTTGAGATATGAAATTTTTTAGAAGGTCATAGCAATCTCTCAAGCAAATATTGTATCCATGATAAAAGATTTCAAAATAAGAATTAAAAAAAGATAGGAACCAACAAAGGGGCTGTTGACATTTTACAGCAGATAAGATTTATTTTCTCATTTCAACCTGACAACATCATTCAAAACACAGCTACTGGCAATTTTAATGAAACTGCATCTGGAAGAGCTAAAGGGAAAACTTACAATCTTGTCAAACAGCTCCCCTCCTGTTACATATTCCAAGACAATGTAAATCTTTGTCTTACTCCCCATTACCTGAAGAAAAATAACTCTTTAGTCTCAAAAATGTGCAAGTCATTCAGAATAAAACATAACCCGGATGGTTCTTCTCCAGTAGGGTTATTCTTATGTATGTATAGAGAAAGACCTCAAACAGGTTAACGACATTGGGATGTTTTATCCGCTTCATTGTTGCAACCTCCCGCTTTATCTGCAAAGCAAAAGCATTGTCAGTCTTATGACAAATAGTAACAGCAACTTTTAGTTCAAGAAACAAAGGTATGATTTTGATGCTTTATTTGGATCATATATCGAAAAGGGAAGAGCAGATAAACGGAAATATTAGGCAATGAGGGATACCTGCTCAGCCAGTTTGTGCTTTAGAACCTTTTCTTTGTCAAGGACTTTTATTGCCACTGGATCTCCGGTTTCGGAGTTTCTTGCAAATTTCACTTTGGCAAATGTGCCTTCTCCAATTGTCCTTCCCAATTCATATTTGCCTACCACACGCTTGACTCTAGGTGGATTCATATCTTCTGATTCTGTTGAGGTTCTACATAATTTGAAGAATGAAGCTCAAGTAAGTACCCAAAAAGTAACACTACAAGAACATAAAGCTAAATTTTAAGCATGAGAAGCAAATGAGGGTTCTGCACAAGTTTCGCAAATAGCATGTAAGGTCAGTCGGAGAAAATATGCATAATCTAGATAGAAGTTCTAATAGGCAGACTTTTGTGGCTTTAAGTTCCTGACAATTCATCTGACGTATCTATTTTTCAGAAGAAGGAAAAAACAAATACCTTAAGATATGAAGGTAACCTTAACCAGCAATGACATTAATTTCTTTCCAACGAAATACATGAAGGCAACCTTAAGAACCAGCAATGACATTAATTTCTTTCCAATGAAATACATGAAGGTAACATTAAGAACCAGAAATGACATTAATTTCTTTCCAATGAAATACATGAAGGAAACTTCACTATTCATAACATACTATTTCCCAATGCCAAACTCCCCCTTGTCAGCTCCTAATCAGCTGGCCACAAAATCCTCATTTTTCCTTCCCCATGGAGTTACATAGGTTACGTATGTTTAGCCCATGGAAGCTGGAAGATACATAGGTTTATGATGGAGTGGGACAAAAAGAAGAAAAGATGTAAAGAAAGAAACATGACTTTTGAGTTTAAAATGAAGAGCAAATCTGGGCAGCCATGGAATGATGAAATAACTACGCGTGTGAGGACATTAAGAGGTGTCCTCTGCATAAGTCTGTAAGTATTCTACAGAATGGACCATTCATCATGACATTTCCATCTTTACAACTTTTTACTAGAGTGGAAATTGATTGCCAACAAAAATATCTACACCATGAACCCCACAAAAGCAGGGGTTGGGTGGTCAAGCTGTATTACGCCGAGCAAGTCGAGAGGTGATGCGCAAGTCAGGAAGGAAAAACTATTATATGCATATGTTCTGTAGCAAAGTAAACGGAGAGATGATATACGAAAAAACCTTTCACAAGGACAAAACATCCAGATCAAAGACACAATTTCATAAAAGATGATCTCAGTAGAGCCAGGAGTTATAACTCTACTTTTAAAGCACAAATCTACATTCAGCTAGAGACTTCTGCAACAGTTTTCGAACTGAAAAACACGAAATGCTAAACTAGCTGTTCAGTCAATAGATCTACCAATTCACCGTAACTCCCAAGTGAACATTGCAACAAGTTCCAAATTATGGATTAAAAATGCTCAATTTTACACATAAAACCACTTTTTTAACAGGCATCCATTTTACTAGTTAAAGAAGGCTAGTAGCAGTATAGGATAGTAAAAATGAAAGTATAAGAGATACTCAATTCCCCAGAAGATGCTCATAATGCAGTCCAGTGTATTACCACTTCAAAAAAAGAGCTAAAATTCAGCAATCATTAAGATATTTCCATAGGTACCTATCAAGTGGCATGATATAAAAGTGTATTAAACAGTGAAATTCATGGGCTACAGAATCCCAGATTCATAGCATATTATTCAATAATAAAAGAAAAAGAAAATCCGAAAATTGCCGTTCTAGAATTTTGGCCAAGAAAAGCTATAAGCTCAGAGTTAAATTCCACAAACTTGATCATTCAGCTCCACTCAGGCATTTTCACAAACACTTGGCACCCATAACAAGTGATCACACAAAAAAGTTGAAGAAAGAGACAGATAAGCTAATAAGCAGAGGGCATACAAACGAGGATGGATAAGAAGAGCACCAACAAGCAATCCAAACCCAATTAACAGCTCACCCAGATCAGGAAAACCCAGCAAGGATTTTTGGTGATCTTGATGGATTCTGGCTCCTCTCCAAATAATTCAGCAGGAAGAGAAGAAATTCTCTTTGGAGACTGCCAAATCTCGTCGTCTCTCTCCTGGTGTGTATCCAAAATCTGGGAAGATGGGTGTGTGTCATTTTCAGCTAAATTATGGATACTTATAAAATGAGATGGACAGCATGGGGACATTGGTATTGGGTAGGGATGCAAATTCCTGGTGGAGGAGAGAGAGAGGTGAAAAAAATGTGAAATGGGGCCAGCCATTGCAATGATTTTTGGTTGTAGGCGTTATATTTTGCACTCCAAGGACACAGATTGTGGTGGGATTGGAACTATGCATCCTTTTCTTGATTGATGGGATTAATCATTAATTAAGTGTAATTACGCTGTTATTTCCCATTCCGACCTGAATTGGCTATCCTTGTTTTAATAGAGTACAAAATTGTTAGTGATCAAACTCGTCTAACGTTAAATGACAAAATACAAAACGAATTGGCAAGGAAATTTGGTAAACCAATCTTTTTTTTTGATTCCAGGTAAACCAATCTTAGGCAGTTCTTACGTGTAATTTTCAGAGACTATCTTTCTTTTGCCAACAGATTTTGACTCGGGCAGGGGCGGAGCCACGATAGAAAGCCAGGATAGAAGTATTGAGGGGGCCGAATGTATTGAGGGGGTCGGCTATGTTAGTTAAACATAGTAAATTAATGGCTTCAACTAAATAAATGACTTAAAATTAGTTTATAAATGTTCAATCTTCAAATATTCATAACTTTTTGTTCAGATATCGGATTAAGGCATATAATATATCAAATCGAAGCCCCGAAAGAGAGGAACAATATAAGGTAAAAATATTTTGGATTGGGGGGGGGCATGGCCCCCACCGGCCCCAATGTAGCTCCGCCCCTAGACTCGGGTATGGATCAGATTTTGGGCGGAACGCCCGAGTTTGGATCAGACTAACATTTTAAGTATCGGATTTCGATCCAAAAAAAAAAATACATTTTAAGTATTGGAAAAGTTATAATTTTGTAAGGTCTCACCTCATTTGATAAAATTCATAATTATATATTAAAACGAAGGTTAAAAATAATATTTAGTAGGACACGTGTCAACTTCTCATTGAACCGTATTACACGTCTTTATTAAAGTAGTTTAATTGTTTAATTGGTTGAAATATCATTGTAGACCTCATGATATAACTCTTCTTATCTACTAAATTTTCATTTTAATTTTTTTATAAAAAACTGAACTCTAAATTTTATAGATAATTTTTCTATAAATCATCTTATCTACTAATTTTCATTTTTATTATTTTTTCTAAAAATAAAATTCTCTATAAAAATTGCACGATTGATACCCAAAATTCCACATAATATTTGCAAGTTAATTATTTTTCTAGAAATAAAATATTCTTTTCAAATAATACTATATATAGTTTAAAATAATTTTTTTTGTATATCAAAATAGTGTCTTTAAGGCACGGGATCGATACTAGTTAATTTTTCTAAAATAAGAGTTGTGGTGATAAATGAAATGTTATTATTACTAATTTATTGGATAAATTGCATTTAACCATCCCTTGTTTCACACTTGTAACATTTAATCACCTTTTATATTTGTTTCTACTTAATCACCCCTTATTTACAAATAGTTGTACTTAACCACCCAACTTTCTGTAAAAGAATATTATTCTCTTTATTACATGTTCGGGTTGGTTCATTTTGAGTTGGATACGGGTTTAGCTTAACTTAACTATTAATAGAATTAATTCTTTAAAAATTATTAAAAAATAATAATAGTAAAATATTATTTATAAATCCATCTTAATAATAAAGTATTTAGAATATTCAATTACGAATGATATACTACTTTTATAAAATAGTGTTTTGGGTAGACTCGTCGAATCTTGGGTTTCAAGTTTTATCTAATCAATGATCGGGTCGATTGAGTCGAGTCTCTTTTTGACCCATTGATTTCGAATCGAGTTTCAACACAAAAAACATCTAACGAGTTGGGTCATGTTGGGCTTTGACGGGTTCAAAAGAACCAACTATAAATTGTTAAAGCATTGTTAGCTGTGGACCAATCTTTGGTCATCGAGGGAGAGAATGTATAAAAAATAATAATAAACTAAGGAAAAAAGGGGAAAGAATGATTGATGACTGGTCATCATGGTCACAAAATAAGGTTTTAGTCTTTCTTCTACCATTTGACAAGTGTAATGGAGTATTATTTTATTGTTTAAATTATTATACTTTAAAGAACAAGAAAATAGAGAATGAATATAATATTCAGATGGCCAAAAATTTGGCTAACTAGTAGATATATTCTTAGACGAGTATTAGGAGTTAAAACTATTTTTTTAGTTGGGAGATACAATTTGATAGCCAACTATATGACTTTAAAGGAATTTTAGGATCCGAAACTAACTTTTTCGATTGAGAGATAGTCTATGAGCTTAATAATTCTTTTATTTTTTATCAAACAAAAATTAAAACTAAGGACAAAATTAAATGTCATTTACTTTTGAGAGAATACCATTTTTGTCAAATGGGTGGTTAAATACAACATACAAATAAAGGGGTGATTAAGTATATAGAGAAAAATATAAAGCTAGGGTGGTTAAATGCAACAATTTATAAAAAAAACAAAAAAATAATATTGGTTAAGTGTAGAAAACAAACTATAAGGGATGATTAAATGGAACAAAGGTAAAATAAGGGATAATTAAGGACAATTTCCCTAACTTATTTTACTCATAGGAGGTACCTAATGAAGGACAAGTTAATTGCTATGAACTTTATGGCCTACCAATCTTACCTATATGTAAAGTTGTGATCGTTTGGTTTTTTAAAACTTGTTCGGTTAGTCATTTTTCTTATTTTATTAGACTTTTTTTTACCTATTATTTTCAATTTTATCATTAGAGGAGTATAATAGTACTATTTTTTATTAACAATTTTCTACAAGGAATAGAGTACACATGTATGAGAGAATGAGTCATGTGAAAATGAAATCTACGACGAGAAAAATGAGAATAAATATCATCCGTTTAATCATGTTGTCTCAAAGATTAAGATTGTGCACGAGCATATTTTTTTTTTCTCCTTCCGATGATGCAATATAACAAATGAATGTCCATTTTCACTTTTTTTTTTTAGCAGTCCATTTTCACTTATTCCATTGTATGTTTGTAAAATAGTAGAAAAAAAGTTTTAAAAAACGAAGAGAGTATTTTTTGCTATTAAATACATTAAATTTATTTTTCTCGATTTCCCTTTGACTATATTTTATTTATTTTTCTCGATTTCCCTTTGACTATATTTTATTATATTTAGTTTAATAGTTAATATTTTATATTATTACTTTATACTATCTATTAAATTTCAATTTCGAGCAAATGAGGACCAATAAAAATAATATGATTTCTCTTTAAATAAATTCTGTTACATTTAACTAAATAAATACTTGATGATATATATATATATATTATCACTTTATACTATATATATACATATTTTATAGCATTTTTTTTTGTTAGGTTAGTTTCAGATTACACTTCGATCAGAACATGTTTTCTATTGTAGACTTCGATTCAACTCGAGATCTAATAATAGTAAACCTAAACAATTTTCAAATTCAGATAAATACACATGACACATCCAATAAAATCAAATGATCGATCAAAGTAATATCCATAAACAGTCCCAAATATGGTCGTATCTAGAACTCTAGTCAACTTGCTAAATTAAAGTCTGTATAACAATTAATTACTTGGTTTTACCAAAAAAAAAACAATTAATTACTTGGTTCATACTTAATAGTTAATGTTCAATTGTGCAATGACAATATGATACTCTTCAGTCTTCACAACTTGTTTTAGCTGTTAAATTAACTGGACAATCTGTTTTAATATTTTTAATTAAGTACGGTAGTACTATTTTTATATTACGAGGTAGTACTATTTTTATATTACGACCTAATAATGTTATAAGCATATGATACCATTATGCGAATGAGCTACGCGACGAGGATTTCCAATCAAATGGGTGTCATTAATTACGTAAGATTGGTCTTGAGCATATTCTAGTATTCTAATGTAGGATTCTAGTAGATTTCCTTCCAAAGTGCATGAACCACCAATGTGTTTTTTTATTATAAAGAAGTTGGTGAATGCATGATTGTTTTCACTAAAAGATTAGTGCACTACTAGTTTAGATGAATGCTTAGGAGGATTAGAAGAGTGGTAAAATAAAACATTTGTTCATTGTATTATAAAATATATCTTCCCTATTATTTTAAGTGATTAAATAAAAATAACCACTAAAAAAAATGGTGATTTAGCGACCAAGGTTGTGGTCGCCAAATCATGGTATTTGGTCGCTGAATTCCTTCAGCGACCAAATTTTGGACGCCAAATGTGGATGCTAAATAAGCGGCCGCTAATTAATTTAGCGACCACTTGGACGCCAATTAGCTTTCAAGTGGTCGCTAAACTCAGACGTGAATTTAGCTTCCAAGTAGAAGCCAATTAGCTTCCAAGTGGTCGCCAAATTCAGACGTGAAGTTAGCGTCCACTTGGACGCCAAACTCTGACGTGAATTTAGCTTCCAAGTAGACGCCAATTAGCTTCCATGTGGACGCCAAACTCTGACGTGAATTTAGCTTCCAAGTGGACGCCAATTAGCTTCCAAGGGGACGCCAAACTCTGACGCGAATTTAGCTTCCAAGTGGAGGCCAATTAGCTTCCAAGTGGACGCCAAACTCTGACGTGAATTTAGCTTCCAAGTGGACGCCAATTAGCTACCAGGGTTTTTTCATATAAAATTGTTTTAATTTTTGTTTTTCAATTAGTGCGTAAATTTTTTATAAAACACAATCTAGAGCCGGAATTAACTATACCAAAAGGTTAATAGTTTCATTAATCTAATAAGTATCTGCATGATTAACAGATGAACAAAAGTAAATAAGGTGTTTATACTACCCTTAATCCCACTATCTGCATGATTAACAGATGGACAAAAGTAATTAAGGTGTTTATACTACCCTTAATCCAAGCTAGGTTAGTAGTTAATAATACCAAAAGGTTAATACTGCCCCTAACAATTTATAAATAACAATCATCAAGAGGTGGACGGTGGTGGACGGTTCGCCCTTAACTCTTCAACGAAATGACGTAACTCTTCAATCTGGGTGTTGTTGGCTTGAATTTGTGTAGCTTGGGTTGCTTGGTTTTCTGTAAGAGTGGCTACTTGAGAACGCAAAGTCTGGTTCTCGCGCTGAAGCTCTACCATTCGAGGGGGCACTTTTCGGGGAGCTCTAATTTGATCTCCATAGAAATGAGAAGCAGCAGACCCGAGCCCCGCTATAGCTCCTCCCGGTCCAACCCCTCCAACAGCCTCTAAATAGGCATCGCATTCCTCTTGATAAGACAATGGAGTGTTGGATTGAGTAGACCTCTGAGTGATAACTTCTTGAGATCGCTCCTACACAATAAACAAATAAAACACAAAAAAACGAGTATGGAATTACACATTCAAAAAGATCTCACATCGCTGTCAAAAAAAAAAAAAAGATCTCACATCAAGCTAATAGCATGGTTTTTGTTTTTAGCAGCTATAGATGCAACAAATCTGCTGAGTTATGTAAGAAATGTTAATTTGAAAGATGAAACATAAAAACAGCTTCAGATATTATACAAGTTTTTAGTTGATGTCCTGATTACAAATTACTAAACTAACATGAGAAGCAATTAGAGAGTAATAAAGCTGTGAAATTTGCGAAATCATCTAAGCACTTAGAAGAACTAGTAAGATGACTTCACAGGCAAGCATAAAAGACCAATTTTTAAAACAGATTCTGTTGATTGAAGTCATAGGCAATGATGGAACAAAAAGGTAGCTTCAGATAATTTTCACAACCTTGCATGAAGCCTAAGGAGTGACAGAACTAAGGAGTACATATTACACAGTTTGATAGTTCATGAACCCAACAAAGGCATCAAAATGAAAGAATCTAAAAGCAAAACTTTGTTGAGAAAACCTAAATAGTTTAAAATCAACACAAATTATGTATACTAACTTTCAAAATATGCCAGCTAGGTATACTAATTTTCAGAATACCTAATTAGTTTGAAATCAACACAAATTTTCAGATACATCAAAATACTAATTCTATATACTAACTCTCAGCACAAATTCAGAATGTACAAAATATGGCAGCCAAAATCAACACAAATCTCAGAATACTAACTCTGTAATTTTTTTCAGCTACATCTAAAAATAAGCCAGCTTTGTATAGGCATACCAACTCTGTATATGCAAAAAAAAAAAAACATGTTTAATTCAGCAACTTATAACAAATCAACACATTCAGCACAAACTCAGCACAAATTCAGCACAAACTCAGCACAAACTCAGCACAAACTCAATAACTTATATCAGATTTACTTATTGAAATGACAATTTAAGCTGTCCATGCTTAATTGAAGACAATAAATTAAAAACTGTCCATCCAGTAATTTATAATTAATACGTACAGCAATTCGACGGGAACGATTGTCTACAAACTCTCCATCCTTCTTCCTCTTATGCGTCTTGATGTGCAATTCTAGAGGTGTTGGTTCCCGGCCAAGTTCTACCACCTACAAAAATTTTAAAAAAATTGAAGAAAATATATAATTTGCATAATACAGTTTTGAGATACTCAGTGACGAACTGCTGTTTAAAGAGAATTATATGCGACTAAATTGAGTCAAAAACACATTACATTTAAGTAATGATTTCAGCTTACCATGTCCTTTCGAACCTTTGAATGGGATCTAGATCCACTATTGTGTAGGTGTGGATTTGCAGCTCGGTTCTGTTTCTGTTTTAGGGACTTAGCCTTGAACTCTGGTGTGTCCCACACCACTTTCCAGCTGTCCCAAGGTTTTTGGCGCTAATTTCTAGCGCCAATATTTCCCTCTTCAAATTAGCGACCAAAAAAATTATGGTCGCTAATTTGGCGACCATGTGGCCGCAAATATTTTTTTTAATTTCGATTTATTAATCAGCGTCCATGTGGTCGCTAATTGGCGTCCATTTTTTCTTGGTCGCTAAATTGTGGTCGTTAAATCACCAGAATGGTGTAGTGAACAAAAAATAATTACCTTCTGTACTTGTTAAAATGACATCCAAGTTTAGTCATCAACTCATCATAATGATCAAATTGTTTGTCAAATCCTTTTTTTTTTTTTAATTATCCTAGAGAACTATATACTCATATTCCATTAATATTTTCTCTCCTTTATGACGAAAAAATTGGTCAACCATTGGTTATGCATCTTTTGAGAGTAGGATTTATCGCGTTAGTGTTAATAGACAAGCGATTAATGGAGATGTGGGACGTGGAGATGGCCGAGGCATAGACGGCTTAATACTATATATTAAAGGACATGGCTTATCAAATATTGATAGGCCTTAAGACACAACTCAATGGTTGGAAGAAAAAAGTACAAAAACTATTAAACTAACAAAACAATTTATTTATATATAGAGGAATTGACTTATAGAATTAAGCTAGAGTGTTAATCCAGTTTGGTGGATAAACAAAATTTATTTATTATGTTTTCTACTCCTTTAGATGTTTGAGTTGTTTATTTGAGATAAATATGCATGCCCAAAGTTGATCAGGAAGCTGTAATTGATGGATTTTATATTGTATTGTGCTTATAAGAGGCATGCTAAACATCATCCAAAAAATAATCTCACCATTTTCGTTTTCCATTTATACCCCCATTAGATATGTAAAATCACATACAACCCCAAACCCTAACTTATTAGTTATTTCCCTTCTCTAGGCCTCGTTCGGTAGTAACAGGGGCAAGTCGCGGGGGCGGAAAATTTCCAATTCCGCTACGCCATTCCAGTGTTCGGCGACGCTCCACTGGGAAGATGAACGGGGATTCCGCTCCGGGATTCCGCTCTCATCTCTCCCCTCCTACCCCCAAGGGGACAGCGGATCCGGTAGCGTTTTGCCCTTTTTCCCTCCGATACTCAGGCCCCTTTTCCACACAATACCCCTCGAGGCCTCGACCCCTTCCATTTCTTAACAATTCAAATCTAGGGAGGAGAAGCCCTGCGATTCGTGAAGAAGGAGTTCGCCGAGCCTCCTGCGCAGCCTCGCCGTCGAAGAAGGTCGTCCTGTTGCGCAGGTAGGGTCCAAGCGATTCCGATGAAGAACCCTCAATCGCTCCTGCGCAGCCTCGTCGTCGGAGAAGGTTTTCGCTCCCCTCACACTACCCCTCGTTCTCATATATCATCAGTTTCGATTTTTTGCTTTTACTCTGAATTGCCCTTGTTTTGATTGATGACCGATCTTTCATACGAGCTCTTCTTGTGCTGTTTTCTATCTCCCTGATGTTGGTTGCCTAGTTCTTTTTGTGGGTCACCAATTTTTTTGGAGTGTTTTCTTGTTCAGTGCTCACTGTTCTCAAATTGGGTGGTGGGTTCTGATCAATTTGTTGCCTTTGATTTGTTTCTCTAGGGAAATTGTTGCTACCCAAAACACAGTGATGCTTGTTCTTGCAAAAATCGGATGAGCTAGGGTTCCCATAATCCAATTTGCCCTTGGAGAAGGTTTGGATTTTAGATTAGTTTGAGCTTATTTCTTCTCATAAGAATGCATTAACAATTAGCAAATGCATACGTTTGAGTGCATGAGCTGATATTGTTTTTCAATTGCTTTGTGTGATACTCATTGTGTGGGCATCCTGGTGTTCATAACTATTTGATCCATGTTTGTTCTCAGTGTGTGTGATACTCATAAGAACAGCCATTCTTTTTCATGTATGCTTGCCAAGTTCTTGTAACCATTCATAGCTCACAAGGCTTTGGAGAAAGTTTGTATTATGATTCTTGATTGTCTGCTTTGTGAAGGAAGTACCTTTGATGAACGAAATTCAATACTGAGCAGCCAAGTGTAGCTGTTGAAGTCTATGCATGAAAAACAATGAACCGTGATGATTCTTATAAATATTTCTACTTAGGATGATTCTCTGCTTCCTTGATGAAATTATTAATAAAGGCCTTATCTCTTCACTGCATCTGTGCAGATGGAGATCAATGAGCTAGATCAACATGTGAATGCTTTTGAGGAAACATCTACAAAACATTTATAAGGCTTGTTGCCAATGCATGTGTGATGCAGGTGGGGTAAAATGAGCATGTGTGATGCCGAGAAAAGGCTTGTTGCCAATGCATTGCTTGATATCTCCAATGAGTGGTTCATCCTCCTCTCAGAATCCTGCATCCCTTTCTACAACTTCACCTCCATCTACCACTACATTTCCGAATCCCGATATAGCTTTGTTGGAGCCTTTGATGATCCAGGTCCGTACGGTAGGGGCCGCTACAACCACAACATGGCACCCGAGGTCAACCTCACTAATTGGAGAAAAGGGGCTCAATGGTTTTAACTCAACAGAAAACTCGCTATCAATATAGTGGAAGACGCCATCTACTACATAAAGTTTGAGGCCTTTTGTAAGCCAAGTTGCTATGTCGACGAGCACAATTTTCCTACCATGCTTAATATCCAAGCCCTGAGCTAGCTGGCGAACCGGAGCATCACCTGGGTTGACTGGTCGAGAGGTGGAGCCCACCCTGCGACGTTCGGGAAAGGAGACATCACAGAAGAGTTCTTCAAGAAGGTGTTTCAGAGGCAAAACTGCAGCTACAATGACAAGCCTTCTTTTATTTGTTTTTTGTTTGGGAGGAAATTTGCACCTAGCACGTTGGAACCTCTTATCCACTATATTGATGCATAAGAACTAAGAAATCCAGTAATTTTTTTGGACCCTTGTTGAGTTGGCCTTCTTCAAGCATTCAGAATTAGTAATTGAATTGGTACAGAGTATAGCAAGAAGCATATTTGAGGCCCTTATTTTTTTACATGTTGGCTTTGCTTCGTTGCTGTAAATTTGTTATTTTGGGTTTGTAAGTGAGAGCAATGGTAGAAATTTTCTTTTGCTTCTATGGCAGTAAAAAAAATCTCCCTATAATACGAGGTAACTTGTATTGCTATCGTTGCCTTCACATCTTGTTGTAGTTTCTGAGCATATTACTCCTTGCTCCACCGAAACCAATTGAATGAAGGTAAGTGAGGGTATGATTTTTTTTATTATTTGTTTTAAATGTGAAGGTATTTTGGTCTTTTTATCATACACTTTTCGTGATTCAGCTAGATATCTTACCGAACACCCATTTCAAGTTTTTATCCATTCTGCTACTTAATTCAGTCTCAGCTACTTTTCGGATTCAGCTTTCAGTTACAGCTGTCAGCTTTCAGTTACAGCTTTCAGCTAATTTAACGAACGGAACCCTAACCTTTTATCCCTTCCTTTCCGCCGGACCATAGAACACAAAGCCAAAAACATATGTAAGCATGTAGCTAGCTAACTTTTGTTAAAGAATAATAAACATGATTACGTACAAATTAAATTCTTGTTTAACAAAAGCCAAAAATCCTTTGTCAATGTCAATGATTGCAGAGCTGCTGAGTTACAGAACGGGTACGTGCATATAATACAAACAGTACTCGGCTACTCTCACCAACTCCAAACAGACCACCGACTCTCACCAAAGGCAAGCAATACTCGGCGATCGCGAGACCCCTCATTTCGGCGACGTCGAAGGCCTCCCAAAAGTGGGCGGTTTGCCCGAAGGTCTCGGCTCGGCCCCGGAGGATGCCGGTGACGGAGACGGCGTGCTGGAGGAAGAGGTAGCGCTTGTTGAGGGACTAGATGAGCGTGACCACCCAACCGGGACCCCAACTGACCTGCAGGTCTGCCGACTCACGTCCGCACGCCCGCCGGAATCCTAGCCGGGACGCCCTAATCGCCCAAACCCTTCTGATCATGGAGGGAGGCCGGTGGCAAGGTTTTTTTTTGGGGGGTTTAGATTTTTGTGGAAGGGTAATTAAGTCCAAAATGTGTGAAATGGTGACCATGTATTACAATTGTGGTGATGTTTAGCAATTGTGATTTTTATTGGACCAAGTGATTAGACCGTCCATGAACCCTCCATCTCCGTATTTCTTTGTGACACTATATTCTTTGTTGCTCTTGATTGAGAAATGTTTTTAGGCAACCATGCAGAAATTGTAGATGTATCAGTAATATGTTGTCCGATATATTGAGTGCATTTGCAATCCCTTTTCTTTCTTGTATTTTATTATCGGTTTTTTTTACTGTGTGCCCCTAAGAGCACATTATAAGAATACTAAAAACAGAAACTAAAACCCTAAAAGGGAAAGAGTGAACCCGTTACAAAAAAGATTAAAAAACAAAAATTTAAGATTTACCAAATATTTCCATCATAAATTGCTTATTGTGTGTCCTTAGGCACATAATAGAAAAATCGTTTTACTGTACCGTTTCGCCATTCAGAAGATTTATGGCCCTTTATAAAATCTTGCTTAAAATGTGATTGCTGGATTTGTCCCCCCAACAACACTTGAGAAAAACTCCAACATCCACCAAGTTCAAAGCCCAACTTTGAAGTTTGCAAGCTATTTGTTAAAAACTTAAACAAGGGCTTACAATAACAATCAAATCCACTACACAATCTTTTCAGTAGCTCAAAAAATGCACAACGAGCTCACATTGACAAGAAAATATACATGTAGACCTTTGCAGTAACACATTACCGTTTCACTTGTATGTCTCCCTTGTCTAAAACACTAAAGTTTCAAATGATCATGTCATTTGTTTTTCGCTCAATGATCGTCTGACTGTTCAGACAATCCAGAGCTAAACATTCAAATGGATTAAACTAATAAGTAAACAATCTTACAAGTAACCATTCAATCTAAACTCTTCAATTTAGATATAAATTTGTTTCCTGCCTCTCTTTCTTTTCTCCCCTTTATTACTCTCCCTTAGCCTAGAGTCTGTGAATGCTCTGGTTGAAAGACTCTTGGCCGCCGCAGACCCAATGTCGTTGATCCTAAGCCGAAGAAACCGATAAATTGTCCCGAAAAATCATGAGCTGGATCATTAAGTAATGCAAATGCCAATGTTAATAATGCTTTTATGCCGAAACGAAGTAATCTAAACACACATCTAAGACTCACTTGTGTCCTTTTGGAGGCATTGCATAAGCAAGAGTCATCGATGTTTTCATCGGCTCATCCGAATGCACGAAGAAGCTTGCCGAGACTATCAAGTAGCTAAGAATGAGCATCAGCCCCTTGATATAGTTGGAAGTACCATCCTGCACCCATCAGATCAAATCAACAAACAAGGATCAGGAAATCTGAAATCATACCAATTGCATTTGTATGGTAGGATATACAGAAACCTGTAGCATGAAGGCCACCACAAGAACCGTCATGAAAAGAGCAGCTGTCTCAAACAGCTCAAAGTTCAAGTCCATACGACAGCCCATCGCCCAACCGATGATGACACAGAACGGTACCTGGACACGCATATAAGCATTAAGGCGACGTTTTGATGCTCATGAAGGAAATGGAAACGGAAACGGAAACAGAAACGGAGACGTAATGGTTAAAAGAGTAGCTAGTTTGTTTTACTCACTCCAAACATGGCCACTTGTGTAGACGAGCCGATTGCCACTCCAAGAGAAAGATCCTGCAACAGATTTTTCTTAGTCAACATGACTAGAGACATTAGGAGTCCTTGTTGCACAAATTCTTATTGAGATTTTGGTTATAGTTTCCTTGGTTGGGATTAGAAGTAAGAACTCACAAGCTTGTCTTTCATGGCAAACATGATGGCGCCAGCATGTTCTGCTGCGTTCCCGACTATTGGGAGCAGTATCACACTGATGAATGATACCGGGATGTTCATAGCATTCGACGCCCCCTGAAAAAACAAAAATATCAAGTGTTATGCATCAATCTTCTCTAGCTTCATTTTCCATACCAAGAAGTAATATGTAGTGCAGTATAGTTTCCATCTACTTGTAAACTTAATAACAGACATGAGTAATGAAACACAGACAAATAAATGTACCTCTATTGCCTTGACCAAATGTTCTGAGATAACAGCCACCCAGACTGTCAATATAAGCAGCCATATGATGGACTCCCACATGCAAACTTCAGGCACTTCAACCTCATCAGAGACGCCGGAGTTTGTACCTTTTCCCTAACATTTGAAGAAGAAGAATAGTATCATGGTAGATCAAACACAAATCAGTTTTTTCTAAGGAAACCATGAGTCATACTCCCTTTGTTCATCAAAGATGGTCATTACCTATAACTTAAAAAGTAACAAATATACTATTTAGCAAAATAAGAAAAAAACTACCTCATATACAGGGTTATACTGATTGTTTTGGCCCTTCATCTGATAAAAGAGAAAAGCAGCATACGCGACAAGCATGACACAGCTACAGAACCGAGAAAGCGCTAGTTCGGATTCTCCAAGCTGTATCTCAGTTCCCGTGGCGTGAAGGAGAGCTGGAAACAAGAGTCCCATGACTGCCATTAGAAGTAATCCAGAATTTACAATAGCAGGTCCCTGCACAAAATGATCAAACTATTTAGTACGAAAGACAAACCCGATGCCCGTGTATTGCTACATCCATAATCTATTCAGGAAAGAATGTCATTTTAGCCTTCTTATTTTGTTAAGAATTAGTTGTCATTCTAAAGATTTAAGGAATGAATGACAACTCATTTTAGTTCATTGGCTCAGAAATAGATTTCTAATAGGTGATGTTTCAAGATGTCCTTCTCCATGATTTTTTTCTTAGATGGAACTGAAGCTTCATATATGATTCCAAGACCAGTTAAAAAATGGAGTTCATCCAAAGTACCTTGGAAAAAACCTGAGTCTTGTTGTAGTGTACAATCCCTCCACTAAAAAATGCAGATCCAAGGACCAGCAACAAGTTTGATAAAATCGAGCCAAGTAGCGTTTGCTTGACAACATGTATCATATCGTTCCTCAATGCGTGTATGGCTATGATAAGCTCTGTAGCATTACCAAAGGTTGCATTCAAGAGACCTCCAACTGCACAAGTTTATCAATCCAGAACATCAAGAAGATTTCAAATCCAACATATTCTTAAGGTCTTCATATTTTCTTGTACAAGAGTAATTACCTGTAGATCCTGTGTAGAAAGCCAGTTGCCTATACCAAAATAAAGATGCATTAAGTATGATTAAGTAAAGTCTTCAAATACCTTGTAGAATGAATCAAGAAATGACTAATGAATGGAAGAAATGCTTGCTTACTCTGTAGCATACCCTAAACGCTCGGCCAACGGTATGATCCCCAATAAGCTAAAGAAGAACACCCAACCCTGAAAAGTAGCCATCAGAATTCAATCTTCAAATCTTGCTAAGGAGAAAATGGAGTATATACTTTGTTTCTTACTTGGTGACCTGTTAACTTGTCGACGAATATTGCGAAAGGGCCGAAAGGCATGATCAAAAGATGTATTTTGTTGGAAAGGAGGACAACATTTATACTTTTTATGACAGCATTCCACAGAGTTGTACTGCAAGCCAGATCTTCATCTCCATATGACAAGACTCGACGCTTAGAGGTGTCGATAGAAAGAGTTGTGATTCTGAAAGTTGTGTTGTTGATCAAGGCGGTGTCTTCTGATATAACTACTTGCTCCAATGGCTTCATTGTTGATGTAGTTGTTATGCTAATGCTAGTCAGTTAATACATCCTCCCATGATACACTTTTTCCCTGAGTTTAGCTTACAACTGATAAAACCATAGTGATTTTTATTACGTTCTTAACAAAGTAACTTAGACTGCATTTGGATTGACGAGATAATGCATTATATGATTATAATGTCTTGTCTTCTATCAAATCTTGAGATTTAGGACATGTTTGAGTTAACTATACAGATAATGCATTTTCTTGCATCAAGACCTTAATGCCGCATAATGCATTATCTTCGGAATTCCAAATGATACCCATAATGCCATATAATGCATTATCTTAGGCAATCCAAACACACCCTTACATTTTCTTGCATAAAGAAGGAATTATATATGAAAAATGATCATTTTCTTACATGACTATAAACAACCCTTGATATTACTTGCAACAATCTTGATTATTGGATTTAATCCAATCAATTCCTGGAAATCATAATCCATAAGAAAATCATTTACAATAAAATCCTTTATAGAGTTTTGAAATGAATTAAAAAGGAAAAAAGATAAACAAACCTGGTTGCAGAATCAT
The DNA here is from genome assembly GCA_963924305.1 of Polygonum maritimum. NCBI lineage: Eukaryota > Viridiplantae > Streptophyta > Magnoliopsida > Caryophyllales > Polygonaceae > Polygonum > Polygonum maritimum. The sequence goes on from OZ002736.1 coordinate 5,200,882, forward strand.
GATGTTGATCTAAACTTTGCATGCTGGTTTGTGGGATATGGTGATATGGCAAATTGAACGTGAGATTTTTGAGGAACAGGGAAAATGAGTGAATAGAAACGAAAGTGATGGGTTTTATCAAAAAAAAAAAAGAAACGAAAGTGATGGGCCAAAAAAAAAAGCTCCGACATTTGTGTAAATGGCTGAAATGGTAAAGAAAAACAGAAAAAAAAGATCCACACAAAGCCACGTGAACTAGAAACTTGGAAATCTTGGGTTGTTGAAGGTCGAAATCTATCTCCAACGAACTCACATCTTTAGTCACGTACATGAAACTTGTATGCATATAATTCATGTGAATCTTACTTCAAGAGCAATAAAAATTTTGCAAACCCTTATAAATCTAAGACTTTAGGAAATATCTAGGACGGGTTTGACCGTAATTTACTAAACATTAAAACATGTAAACGGAATGAAAATGAAGCTAATCTACTTTGATATCATGATACATTCGAAGTTCGCATCATTTCACTTCATTGTGACATTCACTTTCCTAATATAAGGGTGGATTTTCGATTTCTAATCATTCCATCACCCTTGTCTAGATACAAATACAAGGTGCCACTAAACCAGATGAAAAAATCAGGAATGTATAGACTAACTAGATTCATTTCCTTCACGTTTACATTAGTAAGTAGTTGTAGTCAGACATGCCCCTAAAGTTGGACTTCTTGTTAATGGAGCTCTTACAGAAACCCTTTATAGTTTGTATGGAAGGGACACCATACAAAAGGCATGACCAAAAACTTACATTCAAATTCAATATTCAAAGTGGGGCTATACATATACCTATACCACTTCCTATCTTTCCAACGTAGCAACTAACACTACAGTATTCTTTTCCCTCCTTAAAGGTAATGCATATTGTCACATTGACATTGTGCCATTTTCCTATACCAAGAAAACTTCCTACATGAAAAGAACACTTCTATTATACCTAATCCTCATGCTACCGAAAATTACTTTTTGTGTACCATTTGAAAAGCCGAATGACTACCTCACTTGCTCACTTGCTCTGATCGGCAATTGTCTGTCACTTTTTTGGGTACTCAAGAACAAGCCCTTCTGCTACACTTCTAGCTCGGGCATGTCCGAAGAGCTTGTGTACAATTGCAAGCGCAAAATCAGTTACACAAGCCAGTCCCTTGCCTGTGATGAGTTTACCATCAATCACAACTCTGGCTTCATCCACTGCTTGATTCTTGGCCTTCAGCATTTCTATTACAGAAGAATGAGCACTTACCCTCTTCTCCTGCATTTGGCCCAGCATGAAATCTCAATTTTATAACATTGAACAATGAAATAAAACTGTTTCAAAATCGATACCTTGAGTAGCCCTAGCTTTTGCAGAATCATGACTGATGAGCTCGTTGCTCCGTATACTCTACCAGAAGCCTTCTGTTCTTTAAGGAGCTTCTTCAAATGCTTTGACTTTTTCAGCCGCTCTAACCCTGCAACTTCACCCTGAGACACATTCAAATAACAAATATGGTTAAGGAATAAATCATGAGCAAGGCTAGCCTGAAAAGTAGACATTGCAAAAATACTTGATTCAGAAGTACAATGAAATGCCACTGCTCTTTGCATGATCTCAATATAGCGTTCATCATTCACGTGCACAAAACTATCAAAGCTTGTTTGCATTTGTATAGAATGTCTAAAGTTTGGCAGCAGAAGATATTTTCTTTTAACCACTTCCTACACAAATTTCCTGAGCTGTAAACTAAATAGTAAATTCCTCCAATGATTCCAGTTAGATTTATTTTACTTCCAATTTGGTTGTTAATAGATCAAAAAACATTTAGCAGAAACCTATTACTCCCATCCATTAATTGTTTAAGAAGATGACACCACTAATATGATTTTAAGTAAGTTGCTCTTACCGGAAGAATAATCAAGTCATGTGTTGACTGAGCAGCTGTGTCAATCAACTGATCAGCAAAAAATTTGGTCCCTTGAGATGCTGATATTTGCAGAGAACCTTCTACTGAAGCAACCACAACATTAACATGGGCTCTCCTAAGGATATCAACTATTGTTACAACTTCAATCACTTCGGAACCATTGCCCACTGGGATAAGAACCTGCATGGTGTTATAACAAGGGTTAATAGGACATGAGGGACAAACCTTCTCAATATTACTAGTGTATAAACCTAGAATTGTGCAAGCTGAAAATCACTGCATAGATGGCCATAAAAAAAAGTTGGTTCAATTTTCAAGTCAGATGAAGAGCAGAATTTGCAAAATATAGATCAAATTCTCTCAAGAAACCATTTTATATGCTTACACTAGGAATGTGAACAAAGGACCATTCCTCTTCGTTTATCTCCTCTTTTCTGGGATGATCTCCATCAGCTGCTAATATCTGAGAGTACCAATTGAAGCAGTAACATAAGATTCTTATAGTACTTCAGAGGGATGCAGTACGAATTGTAAAAATAAATAAATTGTTTTGCAGTATGAGAAGATGGAAGGAATTACTGATTCAAAAGGAAGACTAAGAACATGTCGTACACTATTTTCTCGTATTTAATACAATAATGCATCATTTATTTCTGACCTTGAGAATATCACACTCAACATTATTGGAGAACTGATGTAAGATATTGACTGAAGGTTATCAAAGAGCATACAATAAACACTAAAATCAAAGGGCATATGTTGCAAAGCTAAGCTCCAAGAGTTACCAAAGAAGTTGACCAGGTTTTACGATAAGAGGACCTCTGTTGAATGCAAACAAACATAATCTCAGACTCTCAGTAGTTTCAAGGTGCACATTTACTAGCAATCCTTCCTTACACACTCAAAGAAGTTACTTCCTAAGAACATAAATTTAATATAAGGGTCCATTCAAGAATTAGTGAATGGTGAACTCTACAGACTTCAAGTGAAGTTCTGACTTCTATCACTCCTTGAGAAGTTACTATCTAAGAATATACAAGATGATAGAGACGTCTATTTCCACAACAACACTTGGGTTTACCTTTCACGAAAACAAGCAAGCACAGACTATGTAAAGTATGAAAAATACACAAATATATGTCAAAAGAAAATTATAATAAAGCTATAGTTCATGCAACAAATGCTACCAGATCAGTTGATATCTGAGGTAAATGAGCTGAAAATCCTCTTAGGTAACACATATTCAACCTTACACCAGAAATGCCATCGAATTTTCACATTTCTTAAAAAACAACATAATAGGTTTATTGGTTAATGGTTACAGAACAATCACAAGTTGCCGAGAAATAAACAGCAAGGAACCCAACTTACCAGCAAATTTCTAACCTCGTCAGCAACAGTCTCACTGAATAATTGCTCTACAGATGTTAAAGCAAATTCATAAGCAGTTCCAGGGCCACGACTAGTCGTAAGCTCTTCAGAAATCTGGATATTAGATTTGGCCGCCCAAAATGTTGGGAGCATGTCCATGAAAGCAGGATGGCCTGTGACCTTGCAATCAACAAAACAAACACAAATAAGAGTACCGCTTTGATAGTTGGAATCGAAACTCAAGACAAGTGCAAGGAGTTTGTTTGAGTAAGATACTCGTTTTCTTCTTAGCAAGCCCCATGGTAGGAGTGTGACAGCCGGAGCAGCACAAATAGCACTATATAGCCGCTTCTGCTCTGCTTGTTTACTTGTAATATCCTTCAAAACTCGACAATCTCTCAACCGAGCAGAACCTGGCATGCCCCCCTTTGGCAACATCAATCATAAAAAAAGACACACAATGAGGGAATCAAACAGCAGTGAAAGAGAAAATGAAGAAAAACGGTTTGATCATCGCAGCTACTTTGAATGATATTCAATCAGCAGACAGTCTAATCCAACCTAAGAAGAGAGTCCAAAGATTCAAAATGATGTAATCAGATTCTGGTTTATCCCCCTAGAGGAGCTTTCCACAATGAATTGTGAACTCCTCTCTCCTACATTGTGTATTCTCAATCATTCACAGGAAATGGCTTCAAGTTTCACACATTCAAAATCAACAATTTTGAGCAAAAAACTCTTTTCTGGAAATAAGACCAAAAAACACACAGCAATGAGAGGAGAGCCAGGGAAAATGGAACAAACCGGCAAGGCAACGAGGTCAAAGGTCTCATCGGAGCAAGAAGCAATGTAAGCATCAGCAACGAGTCTAATTCCACCACACGTCTCGACTTCGAGCTGCTCAGGCTCGACGGAGGCAACGGTGACCTCCGCACCTGCTCGGCGGAAGACGTCCGCCATTATCACAGCCTCCATTTCCTCCGTGCCATAGCCAATTGGAATCAGAACCTGTGAATTCAAAACTCTGAGCAATTCCACCGAATCCGAATCTCAACAATAAACAGCAAAATCAGTAAGAAATTCCGAGTCCGAGTTGTTAGAAATCGCACCTTTCGATGAGGAAGGGCGGTGGAGGAGGCCGAGGCGACGGCGTTACTAGGCCGTGAGTTCGAGGAACGTCTAGTCGGAGTGAGTAATTGCGAAGAGCGTAGGAGGCAGGGGATGGATAGAGAGCCAGAGGGCCATGTCGGTGTAGCGGAGTTGAGCGAAGAGAGTGTGGGGCTGGAGAGCATCGCCGGAGATGGAGGATTAACGCCGTAGAAGCTGTGGCGAGGTCTGTCGCCGGCCGGAGAGGTGTAGCGGCGAAGCTGAGTCAAATTTGGGACATGGAAGTGGGGGGATTTTTAGATAATGCAAATTGCGATACTCCATTTGTTACCTTATCTTAGGTTAATTTCCCGTAAGAAAATTATTACAGTATAATTTAAAATGATTTGTTGATAATGATTCATGAACGGACAATTTTGATGTAAATGATCGTAAGTGAGAAATTGACAATAATGGATTTATTATTTAGAAAATTACATGATAATAATTTTTTGAAAATTCATTCGGGAATTTGATTTGTTGATAATTGATTGATTTAGAAAAAGTTAAAATGTTCTTACTAAGATTTTTCAAAAAGTTAAAATATAAATAAAATTGACCAAAAAAAAAATTGACCAAAAAAAAAGACATGTCGACTAAATTCCCCTTATTCATTACATTTGAACATAAGAGTTTTACATCACTTATTACACTTCTGTGGTTTGATTCTACAACGTGCTTTGTGCAAATCTTTTTTTTTTTTTGGCAAGTGAATTCATGGATTTCATTCTATAATTTCTTGAACCTTATTCGTAGATAAGCGAAAACATTTTGTTAAATCTGAAAATCTGTGGTCTCCACCATATTGCTATAGATTCTTCACTGAAGTGGAAACCGTACACTCATTGAAATTGCAACACACCTAAATCCAAATGCTGAATTTTGGCAACTTTCATATCAGAAAATCAAAATTATGACAAGGACAAACAACCCGTCGTGAACTTTGTATAAACACACTCGAGCACAATACCCATTACAACTTCCCAAAACATGGGTAGCTAAAATGAAGTTTACATCACAACTTTCTGAGGACAGAACACACAATGGAGCTTCACTAGTTCACTCACATCATAATCTCAATTCCTCTACTAAAATCATAGATTACGCAGCCTCTAATCTTTCGATAAGCATGAAACAGAAGCGGGAAAGAAGAGAGAAACACTAGCTCAATAAGAAGCCTAGCAAATGTGCTTCTATTCATTATTGAATTTATAAATATAAATAAAAATAAATTAGAAAATGCAAACATCTTGTTGAAACCGGAGATCCATGCTCACTTTGTCGTCAAATTCCGTCCACATTTAGACCTACAACTGCCAAGAAGTACAATGACATTACATACAGAAGAGGCATTTAAACATCATTAATCAGGGCAACTAGAAAAATTCACGCTCATTGCTCAACATCCAGACATTGACCAACTTATCACGCCTTTGAAAAGTTTATTTGCTGGCAAATATAACTAGAGCTTACCAGAAACTGTCAATGCTTACAAAAGCACAATGGCAAGTGCAGATGCACCACCTCCACCGTTACAAACACCGCCCACTCCGTATTTACCATTTTTCTGCTTTAGCACCTGATTTAACATAGCTTAACTTGTATTAGAATCATCCAACAAAATTTCATGTAGTGACAAGTGAGGCCCAAATAAGAATATTTTGTAACCAAGAAAACATGAATGAAACAGTATATTACCCCTATAAGTGTGACTAGGATACGTGCGCCACTGCATCCGAGAGGATGCCCCAAAGACACAGCTCCTCCATGGACATTAACTTTCTCCTGTAGACAGTTAAGAGAGAAATCCAAAGGCCATAAGGATCATATGATTGCAGGAGGGAAGAAAATAGAGTAAATGATACAAGTTGTTCATTTTTCAAAGATTTAGATACTCACTTCACTAAGTCCAAGCAATTTCATATTAGCTAGAGATACAACCTGCACCATATATTACATTTCATTATAAGTAACAAGATAGCAGGTCAATTAGTTGTCATAATCAACATGGCGTGGTAAAAGTAATTGTGATCTTACAGCAAAAGCTTCATTGATTTCGTAGAAATCGATTTGGGAAGCATCCAAACCAGCATGTGAAATAGCTTTTGGTATTGCAAGGGCAGGAGCTGTAGTAAAGGCTTCAGGTGCCTGTACAATATCTCTTTGTCAGTACTAGCTAGAGACATCAAACAGTACAAAGACCTTGACGAAAAGACTTCACAAAGATCTGTATGTTTACCTGAGCGGCATCTGCATATCCACTGATCTTTGCAATCACTTTTAGACCAAGTTGAAGTGCCTTTTCTCCACTGACCAAAACTAAAGCAGCAGCACCATCACTGTCGATGGGACAATGCAACTTAGTATAAAGATCATATTTACGTCGTTTTACATGATGAACTTTAAGGAAAAAATCTAAGACAACGAGAACTTGAACATGTAACAGGAGGAACAACATTGATGGCTGGATGCATATGCTTGAAAATTGCTTCGTAGCAGATGAGTTTGTACACCAAAAGAATATATACGCAGGTAAGGAAAAAGCTAGTGCAGAGAGTTTGTCCACTAAAGGGTGACTTTTAGAAAAACTAAGTTATATCAGGAGAATATGCCAGCAACCAACCTTATGCTTGATGCATTCCCTGCAGTTACGGTACCTCCACTCTCTTTGAAACTAGGTCGCAACTTCCTCAACTTGGCAGGATCAAACTACAGCAAATAGTAATCATATAAAGGGTTTGTGAGTCTTCAGATAGAAACAGCTAGAAACTAGAATATGGCTAGAAACTTTTGAATGCTCTTGGGCAAACAGGCATCCTGACTGACCCAACAAAACATAAACGCTTAGCTTGTATAATTTACAATGTCCAAAATGGATTTCCAATAGTTAAGCCCCACAAGTAGGGTTTAAGACAGCAAAAAGAAAACAAAAAGAAAAAGCTATCTAGATGCAAGATGAGGGAACACAACAATGATGTCATTAAAAGCAAAACCCTACCTTGCCAAGACCTTCATCTTTATCAATGACAACTGCTGGTTTACCTCTTCCCCCAGGCACCTCAACCTAAAAAAACACATGTTACCGAGGGAAAGAAGAATTGAATATGTTTAAGGAACTAGAGTGGTATATCCGTCTTACTGGAGTAATCTCCCATGAAAATGCACCACTCTCTTGAGCAGCAATACCCCGTTCAAAGCTTTGACAAGCAAAGTTATCCTGCAAAAGCATTCAATGTCAGCATTAATATCCTGGAATTCTGAAAACCACAAGATAGTGCTACATCTCGATTATGCGAATCAACTTTAATGGGAAGTGGGAATCCTTTTGGGGGCAGATGGGAATATGTGCATCTATTCTCTGGAGGAGGCTCCTAAGATTTGTCAAGCAAACTCAATACATGCTTATTTGAAACAGGTACAATGTACTTAATTTCATTCTATTTAAGACGCTTGTACAAATGCACCAACTGAAACATTGTTTACTTGTTAAGCCAATCAGGTGGATAAACGTAATACTCGAAAAAACAGAACACCAGCCATATATAATTAAAAATAGTAGATTATGCCAGCAAGTTTGGTGAAGAGTACCTGTTCCTCCCTTGTTATTGAATGTTTCTCTGCACATGTTTCAGCACAAACTCCCATCCCAACATCATTGTAAACATCCCACAACCCATCCTTCATCATTCCATCAACAAGAGTATCATGTCCAAGCCGTGATCCCTTCCTAAATGTCCAAGAGAACAATCAAGATTTATGAGACGGAAGTAGAAGACCAGGTTTCAAGTAATACATTTAGCTTATACGCACTTTCTATAAATTAGTAATAACATCATGGGAAATTAAATCTCAATCAGCCATGATCAGGAAAGTATGTAACCTTGCTTCTGCAAGGTACTTGGGCACATTGGACATGCTCTCCATGCCTCCAGCCACAACCACATCGTTGATACCCAATTGGATGCTCTGTGCTGCCAGCATTGTTGCTACAGATACAACAAAGTAAATGTAAATAAGCAATTTGCTTGCGTAAATATTATTCATCAGTATTATTACACTAAAGACTATACCTTTCATTCCAGAGGCACAGACTTTGTTAACAGTAGTGCATACTACACTATCAGGGATCCCTGCTCCTAATGCTGCCTGTCTTGCCGGTGCCTGTCCCAAGTTAGCACTTAGAACATTCCCAAAGATCACTTCTTGGACAAGTGATGCTTCAACATTGGCCCTCTTCAATGCAGCTGCATTATTTTAGAACAGACACAAGAAAGAATAAATTACACCAATAAACTTGTGATGTAGGACTATTAAGACTCTACTATTTTAACAACAGCTGAAACTTCAATGTAGTGGTCTCAGATAAAAAGGAATTACCCGCGATGGCAATAGATCCAAGCTTTGTTGCTGGCACAGATGAAAGTGCACCAAGGAAGCCACCCATGGGTGTACGTGCAACACCAACAACACAAACATCTGCAACAAAGATAGCATGAACGGTAAAATAACTATCTAGTCTAATTTTCTATACATCAGAGTCCCCGACAAGAGCAGACATGGATCGGTAATATATGAGGTGTTGATTATGAAGAGACATCGAGCAATTCATTGACAAGATTAACAGAGATTGGAAGACTGAGAAGCTGAGGACACAGCAACTAGGTAGAAAAACCAAGATGAGTTATTGGTGATTTGATGATAATTGTTAGAGATGGATGTATAAAGTTCCTGAATCCATGTGTTGACGAGTCAATGTACACTTAATAGCAATTGAATCCACTTGCTGTTTTGTTTCTTGTTAAGATGAGTAATAAGCTTAGTTGTATCAATGAAGTAAATGTTCTTGTATTCTGCATTTTTCCACAGAAGAGCCAAAGCATATCAATATGCTAGCAACAGCCACAAGGATGCCAACTATTGTTAGCCAAACTAAGGATAGAATTTTATTTTCTAATCATTGTGAGATTAAGGACAGAAGTTTCAACCATATAATGAACAAGCAATGTCATGTTTTCTCAATCTGATTAGTCAGCTTCAGTTTAATAAACAAATCCAAAATTTTGTCATTCAACTCTGTAAACACTGAAACACATAAGTCATTCAACCGCTATTTCTACAGGAAAAACAAACAGACGAGAAACAGAACACATGGTGAACATACAATGATGGCGCCATTATCCGGCTGAATAACCCTACAAACAAATTATGAGGAATAAACCACAACAACTCTGTGAATCCTACAAGCCTCTATCACCACACACACACACACACACAGATTAAAGCTATGAGAGACTAAAAATAAACAAATCCAGTTTTCAGTTAAGGTGAAACATGAAAACTAATATTCAGAAATTTTTAGATGGCATGAAAATCAAACCAAAGCTGCAGATCAGTTTTTATCTATTAAAAGTAATCAATAAATTTACTAGTCAGATGTAATACCACGAGGCTTGATGGAGTCAGCTGATGGAGCCATGATCTACAACAACCGGATCTCTGTAACATAACAAGTTAGAGACACATGAGTTAGGTTCCTCTTGCTCTCTTAAAGCAGCAAAAACAACGCCAAATATTTAAACATCAAGAAAAATAGTTCGCACACTACACTAGCTTAACGTATGATCCAAAATATCGCAGTAAAATCTGCTAAAGATCCTCCTCACAGCAAGACAATGCATCTCAACAACTACATATAATCCGTATATACACAAAACACACAACAAAGATAGAAAATCCAAAACGAGACATCCGTACGAGCAGAACAGTCCCAATCTCAACTTCCAAACAGCAAACTCCAAATTAGGTTCAATTCCGGATCGAAATCTCCACCGGAATCCCGAATTCCTGCCTCGATTCGGCGGCGAACGGCGAAATTGAGGCGCTCGTGACGGCGTCGGAGGAGCTCGAGATGGATTCGGAGGTGAGCAGAAGAATGCTGATTATGCAGAAGAAGTACACTGACTTCGTTTCGCGATTGATCTCCAAGTCAACGGAGTCATCAAGCAAATCAAAGACTAAGAGAAAGATTGAGGAGCAATGGTAGCGGAATCTTACCTGATTATTCGAAGGATCAAACGGACGAGAGAACAGGCAATCGAGCGAAGGAAGAGAGAAACGGGGGATTCAGCAATGGAGAGAGCTACTGAGAAAACCAGAAGGCGGAGGAATTTATACAGGTGGGAGATACGGAGTGAATGCGGAGCGCGTGGGTGGGGAGGAGCAGCCATTCTCGACTTTTCTATAAACTAATACGGAGTATTACTTTTTGGAGCAAATTACATGAATCCGCCCGTAATCCTGGCAATTTTGTCAAAATTACCCGTCATAAATTATGTTAGATTTTCAAATCATTATATTTGTATTCATTTTAATTCAAGAAAAACATCAAGATTCTAAAAAAAAAAGAAAAATATCAAGAAAAATATATATAGACATCCTAAGCGGAAAAAACATAAAATATTTTCATGTTTTAATTATTACTATCACTAGAGACCATGGTCATAGAACAATAGAATGGATAAAGAATATAGCTCAATGTGATCAAAACCAAATAAAATTTTTAGAACTGAAACCGAACCCAAAAATTAATGTGTTAAAGAAAAAATCAAATGCAATCGATTTGAATCTCATTGGGTTGAAACCTAAAACTCATTACATATTTTAAACACTACAATGTACTACTCCCTCCGTTTCAATAAACATGTCGTTTTAGCTTTAAAATTTTGTTTCAAAATACATGTCGTTTTACATTTTTGGGCATTTACTTTACAGATTTACCCTTATAATCATTAGCAGTTTATTAGTAGTGGTTTTCAATAAAGTAAAAAAGTGAGGTAATAATTAGGGGTATAATAGTCCATTTAATAGCTTCCTTAATATATGTGCAAATGGCTAAAACGACATGTTTATTGAAACGGAGGGAGTATATAATAAAAATTTATGGAAATCTCTATTTTATTATTAAATATTTCTCTAATAACCATAAATAATCGATTTTTTTTCACTTGTCAGATGGATCGAACCCATACGGTTATTTGTCATGACCAAAGTAAGCTTGATTCATAATCTAATTGATATGAATCTAAATCCAACCAAACCGACTTGACTGAGAAACCTACTCTATACTAAAACAAAAATACATTTTTCTGACTTGATTTATGTGTTCTACCACCAATGCAAATAAGGAGAAAACAAATTATTTTTGTTTTACTCACAAAAGGGGCTAGTCCGACCATCATATATTTCCACCTTAATTGCCCTCAAAACTTGACAGTTGAAAACCACCAAATCAAACGTTGTGGGCTCGTGACTACCAAAGTGATGAATTAATGATCATTTTTATAATCCACGACTTGAGTACTTGACTGGAAAAGGTAAGAATTTGCTTTCACCTTAACATATGAATGTCTTTTGTCATTTTGGTCAATCAGATAAGCTTGTTGGATAGCTATTTAGAAGTCTTCAATTTGACTCTTGTTAGTACCATCGATTAAAAAAAATTAATCGGCCAATAGCCGATTGAAAAGATTCTATATTAATTAGAGCTAGAATTTGCTTTCATGTATGGGAGCTAGAATTAACATGAAGCCTAAGAAAAAGACAATTTTAATATATAGTATAAACGCTATATTGTTAAGGGTATATGAAATTTAACTATAAAACTATATTCAAAGTTGTTCAACTAAAGACTCTAAAGTAAAACTGTCACACGGTGATGTATCCACCCTAAATAATTTGTAAAAGCATGGTGACAATAGTCTAAAAGTGACTCGTTTGTAACGTATCTCAAACTTTAGGGACTTTATTTCATTAAATTAAATTTAGTATTTCAGTTTTAATCAATATCTATTACTATATACTAAAGCGGAAGCAAATTCCGTCACCATATTGCGCCACATCACCCCCTTATTTAAAAATCTATCTTATTAAATTTTGATTTTATCATAATCAATACATACTTAATTAAGATATTAGTTCTATCTTAGAATTTTATTTGTTTAATTAATAATTCTATCCAAAATTTATAAATCTCTATCTTATCATTGTACACATTTAATTAATGCATAGATCTATCATAAACCTTTTATTTCAAAAAATATTTTTTCATCATAATCATAATACCTTTTCAATTAAATATCATATTAAATTTAAATTATTTTTTGTATTTTTATTATGGTACTTTCTAAAATCATCAAATTTAGCAAATTTTACCACTATATTTAAGAAAAATATTAATTCTATTAAAATAATATATTAAATACATTTTTACTATTGTATCATATAAAAATATCAATAAAAAAAAGTGGATGTTATATTTATCATATATATCGCTAATATTGCATAGTGATTACGCTTTAGGAAAAAAGATCGATTTCTTAATTAAGATAATAATTCATTAACATTTTCATTAGATATTTATATATTTATTATATAATTATTTTTTCAAAAAAAAACATATATACAAGATAATTTTTTTTTATAAATTATTAAATATTATCTATATCTTTAATATTATAATATATTAATCCGAGTTTTTATTTACACTCATTGATTTTATTATAAAAGTTAGTTTACATAATTTAATTAAATACAAGATTTGTATCAATTGTTAATAAAATGTGATAATGCATCTTACCTTATGTCATTCTTCCTCAATTATTTAATTATATCTTTATGTATGTATAAAAAGTAACTATATAAGTAAAATTTATTTATATATATGATGATATACAAGAATTATGTCATTTTATACTCTAAAAAATAAGCATCGTTTTAAAACAAAGTATATGTATGATAATATTTGTAATCGTTAAAGTAAATTCATACACAAAGCAATAAAAATAAATAAATAACACCCCCGTACAAGGTACGGGTCATCTGCTAGTATACTTCTAAACCTAAAGCAGTTAAGGGCAGTTTTGTCAATTAGTTTTTTCTAAACCATATACCCTATTTTTAATAACCGATTATTATACTAGGTTCACACGTTGATGCTATCTCTCACACTCGATCCATATATATGCATGCAATTGTGTAGTGGCCTGTCATACTTTAATGAGGTTGATTTTGTAAGTCTTGTAAATGCATGACCTGAATGTCTTGCTACAACACTCTCATTCCATTTATCAAAATATTGTTGCAACAACAATATATATTACAGCACTCCCGTTCCATTTATCAAATTATGTATTACAGCACACCCTCTCTAATTTTCAAAATCATATTCTCAAACTCTAAGTTTCAACCAAAAAAAATAAATTTCGAACTCAGTTTCAAAATGAGTAGCAACAAGCCCAACAATGGAGCTGGAACCAGTGGCAACAATGGATCGGGAGCTTGTGCCGGAGGCGGACTGGTAACTTCTCGCTCTCTTTCGTTCTCGTTCTCTTTTCCGCTCAATGCTTACTGTTGCTTACTGTTGTTTCCTCATTTTGCTAGAGCTGGCCTTTCGCACAATGGATTGATTTCGTCCAGCAGGCTGTGTATAAGCCTTTCCTTTGTCAAACTCCTGACCTTCTCCGGATTTTGGAGGCTTATGGATGTGCAACTCCCGAGGAGTTTCTGATGGTATATGCCGGCGGTCGTGGAGTCGGCCGCAGTGGCCGTGAGGGCGCATTCGGTCGTAGGAGCGGTCTTGAGGGTAGGGGAGGAGGCGGTCGTGGGGGTGGGGGTGGAGGCGGAGGCGGAGACGGAGGCAATCCCTAGTGTTGAAAGAAGTAGTCTTGAAGGCTAATTATCATATACTAAGTAAGACTAATCTGATGTTTAAATAAGACTAATTAAGACTAATATCTGTAAGCATATGGATACAATTTCGTTAACAAGATCTTGAGGCAGAGCAACACCCCCCTCAATCTATATCTTCCTAAGAAGAAGGTGCTCAAGATTGGAATGACCTACGAACTGTAAACGTGCTTGATGAATTATAAGCTTGGTATGTTAGTTTGATTAATTTAGTTACTAGTTTGTTTCTTTGAATGATGTCTTGAGATCGGGGCCAGGATCGGACCGGATCGGGAAAATCCTGTCCGGTCCCCGATGCAGAATATTGGGGCAATCCAGTCCGGTCCAGTCCAGTTATGGACCAGTTCCCACCCCTATTCAAGAGTGCCCTCGAAAGCAGCCGTTTTGCCAAATTTGCCCTCCTCTTCGTTACTATGCTGGCCACCGCTTTGGTCATTGGAGCTGACATCCTCACCCCTTGCATCTCTAGTACGTACCTACGTTCTCTATTTTATTTATCTATCATTCTCATGTTAATTTTCATATTTTTTCTTCATCGACCTATTAGAATATCATATGAATATGGTTGACATAATTCAAAATGATAGTTTTAATTTGTTATGTGCTTAGAACGCTTTTCATCAATATATACTTCTAAACCTGAAGCAGTTGAGGGCAGTTTTGTCAATTAGTTTTTTCTAAGCCATATACCCTATTTATAATAACCGATTCTTATACTAGATTCACACGTTGATTCTATCTCTCACACTCGATCCATATATATGCATGCAATTGTGTAGTGACCTGTCATATTTTAATGGGGTTGGTTTTGTAATTCTTGTAAATGCATGACCTGAATGTCTTGCTACAACACTCCCGTTCCATTTATCAAAATATTGTTGCAACAACAATATATATTACAGCACTCTCGTTCCATTTATCAGAATATTGTTGCAGCAACAATATATATTGTAATAAAATGAAAGATTTAATTAGTCTTTGTATATATATATATATTATATAATTCATGTAAATGCATAAGCTGAATGTCTTGCTATAACACCTGTTCCTTTCAAACTTCCATCATTGAACAAACCAATTATCTAGAATTACATCATTCATGTCACTAAAACTAACCAGTTAACCGATTCAAAGTGTTACAACTTTCACAATACTTAACAGATTCAAATAAATTATGTATTTAATTTGTAATAGATATCCTTTGTAAATTAATATCTTTTGAATTTTATTTAAAAAGCTCCCGAACAAGGTCCGGGGTCATAACTAGTATATATTAAAGTTGGAGACTTAATACAAGTGAAAAGTATACATTCTTCTAATTGAGTAATATAGTAGGGCCCGTTTGGTTATAGTCTATGAAAACGTAAACAGAATGAAAACGAATCTAGACAATCTTCAATATCATGGTACATTAATGTAACAAAGTCTTCTAAAATCTCACTTCATGTAAATGTGACGTAGAAGATATTGATCCAGAAGAAACTGATTCCCCCATTTTGTTAGGCGTTGGCTGATTCCACCCGTTGCAGGGTGCTGGGCACACCGGATGGGACGGAATACCCCCGGCTCCGCAGACCGGATATGTTGATACATAACTACCCCGGCTCCCCAATCCGGAGCTCCTCATACACACATGATGAGTCAGCTAGTGCATAGTGCACGATATTTCTAGTGGGTTTCTGCAGCTTTAGTTTATTACCAAATTAACCCCTAGTTAGTTTTAGCCACTAACCATAGTCAGATCTAACTAGTCAAGCTCTTGTGCGTATTTTTGCTAACCCTTCTCCTCTGTAAAGTGAACTCACTTTAATACAAAAATATCCAGAGCTTCGCTCACCATATCCATGGTTTATCTTTGAGTTCTTTTCTTCCCCATTCCTTCAGACATTAACTTTCCTGAGCCTTTCCCTTTATTTTGCAGTAAAAAAAAGATTTGGGAAATTAAGAAGTGGGTTTTGTTGACCCATCTCATTCTTGGGCTTTCACGTTTCAGTTTTGCTTCTTCTCCATTCTTTCTCAGACTAGTAGTAGCAACCCTGCATTTCCTTTTCCCTGCTTTCTTTGCATTTCCCTTTGTTTATTCAGAAATTATTTTACTTAGTGTCATGAAAAAAAGATGTACATACCTCCGGCATGGGGAGCCGGAGGTCTTGAGTTTTGGGTGTACCGGTCTGCGGAGCCGGAGATGTCTTGTCCCATCGGGTGTACAAGTACTCTGTGTGTGGTGGAATTAGCATTGGCCTTTTGTTACCCTCTCTCCAGTGGAGGAATGATTAAGGAGTAGGGAAATCAACTTCCTTATGGATAAGATCGAGGTTGGGAGAGATTACAAGATTTTTTTTTTGTCAATATATTAGGACATTAAAATGGACTACATTCATATTCATTGTGTGTACGTATCACTCATTTACAACCAAACGAGGCCTAAATGTTTTATACATATTTTTTTGTTTAGCTTAGGTTTCTCTTATTTGAGTAATATTCTATTATTATACATGTTTTTGTTTAAGTTAAGTTTCTCTTATTTGAGTAATATACTAAATGGTTTTATAAATGTTTTTATTTTATTTCCGTAAATGCAATTTTTTTGGTGGCGCGAGTGTTATAGTTGTAGGATCTGCGTTAGTACTTCAGAGGTCGTCGATACCTTCGATGTCGTCGACCAGAGTTAACAATCAATGTTATGCAGCGGAATAAAGACACAAGAAAGATTGATGCGTTACCACTTTGAACACAAGGAGTTATAGTGGAAAACTCTCTACAAACCAACTAGTTTGTATAGAGAAAAACCACTTGCCTTCTAAGCTTCAACTTAGAAGGACTTGAAGAGCACTTCGCTCGCTTGTATTGCTTTCTCGGATTACAAAGGTGTTCCTACTCCTAGATGTGAATCCCACACACTCTAGCAAGTACTCTTGCCTCATCCCAATCCTCACTCAATACAATCTCGCTCAACACTCAACCTCCTAAGATCGAATCCCACGATCTCACTCAACACTCACTCACAATTACAATGTTTGCACTCTCCTCCTTCGTCCTAAAATGTATGCACGAAATGTATAAATAAGACTAAGAATATTGATGGACGATTCAGCCAAATCGGCTAAGACATGAATCGTACACAATCTCTACAAGATCTTTCCTAAAATACACTCTTAAGCCATGATAAAATCATATTCAATATCTTCCTTGATCTCTTGATGATTTTTCATCTTTATGATCTTGTTCTTGCCTTAAACGAACTGCTGAATATGCTGGACGTGATTTCCATATAAGAAAAACACGTTGTTTCCTTTTTTGAATTTCCGCACGCGCTTCGCTTCTGGAAACTGAGGTCGGCGACCTCTCGGCAACCTCTTCGGTTTGGAACCATCAAAACACGAACTCGGTTTTTTAACAATAGTAATAACACACCGTAAGAGCGTTCCAAAATTATTAGAGTTGTCAAAATCAAGCTCGATTTTAATATATTAGTTGAATTTAAACTCAAACCCGTTAAGCTGACCCGACATTTTATTTTTGAGAATATATAAAACTTCTCTTAAATATGACTATAGCTTTTAATATATTAGTCACTTCTTTTATAGTTAGTAGCCTCGTGCATTGAGCCTTTAGACCGATTCAACCCCATAACACGAGTTGTCATATCCAATCGGATAGTACAATTAACCCAAAGTTCGTACCCAGCCCGAACCTCGACTGAATCAATCCGATTGACGATTGATCGGTCTAAAAATTAGTACTATTATAGAGTAATTTTCATGGCATAAGGTGAAATGTGAAAGTTTATAAAAGAGGGGCGGTTCTTCGCAATTTACCCGAACAAATTACAATATAGCGAAGGGCGGAGATCCCAAAGATCAAAACAGACAACGGTATGAAGAGAAATTGGGAGTAATATATTATTAAAAAATAGTAATTGAATTCAGAAAAGACAGCTTCAGTTCAAATACAATACATCCTACGACAATTTAGCAGGCCAGGTCTCTGTCACTACTCCTCTAGTCCAATTTCGTGTGCAGCAGAAAATGACAATTCTACACTTGTGTGGCAAATAGATTAATATCAGATGAATGACCAATTGACCATCAATGCCTAAAATGTTTACAGCCTTTTTAGATTTCTCTACAATTGAGTACTCCCTCCGTCCCATAATATAAGTCTCATTTGGGATTTTGCACAAATTTTAAGAAAAAATTGAAAAGTGGGTAATTTATGGTGTTTAGTAGGGATAATATGGTAAAAAGAGAGGAGAGATTGATTAAAAAGGTGTAATTTGAATGAATTGATGAGGATAAAATGGTAAAAGGAGAGGAGAGAGGGATGAAAAATGTGTAATTTGAATGATTTTGTGAGGGTAATATAGTAAAAGTAGAGGAGAGAGTGTTAGAAAAGGTGTAATTTGAGTGGTTTGATGAGGGTAACGTGGTAAATTTATTTTACCAAAAATGAAAAGTTTGCAAATGGGACTTATATTTTGGAACACCCAAAATGAAAAATGGGACTTATATTTAGGGACAGAGAGAGTAGTACCGTATTTAACAGACATATCTTTTCATGCTAAAGGAAATAATCAACCAATCATTTGACATAAAGATTATATTGTTATTTTTATAATAGCCCTTTTTAAAAATTTCTATATGAAATAGATATTTCAAATAAACTTGTATAAATAATTATTTAAGGGGCCATTAAATTTTGAAATATAAAAATAAAAAGTTCACCTAATTTGCATATTGTCAATATCGTTGCACTTACACTGTCAATCAAGCTACGTAGAAGAAAAAAGTACAATTAGACTTGTCGCCGTGGAGGGGCGGGGCTGCTAAACCATGGTTTGTTTCACACGAATCACACTTCTTTTTTGTCGAGGGCACTGCCCATGAGAGTCGAACCGGTGACCTCTGAGTACTACTCTTGGAGGCTTAACCGTTTTGACTAAATGCCCGAAGGCACACGAATCACACTTCTCATGTGCATTGATTGTTCAAAATTGTATTCAAACTTCAATTCCATTAATTTGGTCTTTGCTTGACTAGTTGACTCATAGAGTAATAACTAATAAGTAGAGCCGTAGAGGTGTCAAACGGGTCGGGTTGATCCGGGTTCGGTCTTTTTAGGTTCTGATTGAGTACAAGCTCAGCTGCTCGGGTCAATTGGGTTACAAGTCAAGTTGGTCGGGTTGTGACAGGTTATTATACGGGTTTTGGTCGATCTAACAGATCAAGAATTTGAAAATTTAATGATTAATAAAAGAATATTATGATTAAATAATAATTTTTAATAATAAAATATGATTTTTAATAGATTTCTATAATAATATTTTATTTATAATTGGTTTTATAATAAAATATATTATAATATTTATAAATATATACTCCTTCCGTCCCAATAAGTTTGTCCACCTTTTCTAATCGGGCGTCCCGAAAAGTTTGTCCACCTTTTCATTCTTTCCATTTTCATCCATACTTTTTCACACTTACCAACTTCTTCTACCCAACTAATCTCTCTCCATCAATCTAATCAACAAATTCATTACACTTAAACAATTCATAAGTTAAAAAAACCACAAAATTAGAATAAAATTAAATAACCAAATTTTTTTTTTTTTTTTGAACAAAATGACACCCGATTTATAGGGGTTTGGACAAATTTTTTTGGGCTCCATTTGGACCTCCATGGCTGCTAGCTCAATTGGGTGTGGGACAATCTTCTTTTTTTGGGCTCCATTTGCACTTGCATAACCAGTGCACATACAAAAGTTGGATAATTTGGCTGGGACAGAGGGAGTATATTTATTCTACATACATAAATAAAATCGGGTCGGTCGGGTCGAGTTCGGGTTTCAACCCAATCGGGTTCGGGTTAATCAGGTTCAATTTTTTTCTTCTGCTCACTACTATTCGGGTCGGGTTTCAACCCTAAAATTTTCAGTCGGTGCGGATCAATTTTTCGGATCGGGTCAAGTTTTGACAGTTATAATCATGGGTAATATAAGGTAGGATAACATCATTTTCGCAACGATTTAAATGAATCGTTAAAGTTAAGCTGGATCTAGTTCATATGGTTTATTTGTTTCTTGACTTGTTTTGTTTTTACTTCCTTTGAAGTTTGAACCACATGTGTTGTTTTGTTTCTGTCATTCACCTTAATTACAATGTGAAAAACCTTTTACTGTTTCAAACATTTCATGATGATTTAGGTGAATAGGCACTCTATTCTTTTCTATTACAAAAATATATATAAACCTACCTATTTTATTAAGACATGCAAGAAACCTTGAGCAAAGCTACTTATTTCCTCACATCCCAAAAATCTTGAGATTATCAAAACCAACAATCAAATTAGATTTATCATGAAAACACCAGAGGGCTTCATAAATATGGAATTCCAGACTGCAACTACAATTTAGGTGTGCATTGGCTTCTTCCTAGACTGATCTACCTTCTACCTTCTACCCTTTACAAGAGAAGGGGGGGAGAATAAGCCTGTAATTAATTTGACTCCACAATATACACAAACCAACAAAGGATTTCTAGGGTTAACCTAGTTGGTTTACCTACCTTCTTCTCGAGTTCCGGCCCCATTTCGTTACTGTTTCGATTGATGGCTCAAGAAGAAGTTAGGCCAGAAGGGCTCGAACGCTCTGTACTCGGGCCTGAACTCCTTGATACCCTTCTGATCAGGGCCCGCCTCCGGCCCGCCAAGATCAGGGAACTTCCTTTTCACCATGCTCGTCGGCGGTGGGCCCGACAATGGCATTTCGGATACTGCAAATGGAAGCGGTTGTGGTGGGGGCGGGATTGGTGTTTGCAGTGGTGCTAGAGGCGCCATGAGCGAGAAACCGATGCCATGTGCATGGCCATGGCCATGGATGTTGTGGGCCATGCCGTGGTGTCCCTGGATGTTGTTGTGGGCCATCATGCCATGCTGTCCAGGGATGTTGTTGTGGGCCATCAGATTGTGCAGGTGAGCGGGACGGGCATGGCCGTACAAGCCGATGTTGGTAGCAGCCGCGTAAATGGCAGCTTCGCCTTTCGGGCTACCGAGCGACTTTTTCTCGACAATGGAGACCTGGCCACAGCATTGGTCTCTTATGGATATCTCTCTCAGCATCTGGCTCACAGCATCCGTCCCATAATCGACGTCATCTGTTGTGGCCTGCTGAAATGTAGAAAACAAGAATGAAAGGGTCCGCTTGGTTTACAATTGATAATCCATTGTATTTGCATAATGATACAAGATCTAATGCAATATAATGCATTGTCAAATGTAAATCACAATCCATTCCTTACACTATCAATCCCATATTTAAAGTTCAGAGATCTCATAGCAATATCAAAGGCAAATCATAAGCACCCTATGTAATAATATCTTTACTTTACGTAAGGAACCTTACTTTTTCCCCGGTGGATGGGAGGGTGGAAAGGAATGATTCCATCAATGAAACCAATAAAAAACAATTTTGTATGGACATGAGGGAGTTTGAGGGTCTAAAAATATGATTAATGAATAATGACAACAAAACAGATAATATTCATTTCCTTTTAGTTTCCGCTTCCGCGATTTAGAACCAAAACGAGGCCTTAGAATAATGGGAATATTAAAATACCTGGAAGTCAACTGGATACTCAACCGTGGAGTAACGAGTTCCACACCCTTCACCAAAGTTAAGCTTCAGCATAATTGTAAATGGTCTTGCTTTGATCATTTCCCTGCCAGAAGAAGAAGCTCATCATTTGCATCAGATTTAAGTACTTGGGATACTTGGACGGTGAACACGCAACTCATGCACAATGATACCTTTTCAGAATGAATGGTTGCTTGCTAAGAATTGCTGTCTTTAGTTCTGGCCTACCAGGAAAAGAGACCTATATAGAACATTTCAGAATGAGCCCGAGTTATCAGCCAACACATTGCGACTAAGCTGCAGAGTTTGCAGTCTTTTTGTTCATAGTAACTGTCTTATATTCTTTTGAGTTCCCTTGTCTAAAAGAGATTATTGAAGCAATAAAAGAAAAACAAGTACTACCTCGACAGATTTGATAAAAGGCAACGGTGATCTAACTCCATGGGCGCTGGCAACTCTCAGTGTCCACTTCATATATCTTTTATCTGCAAAAAAAAAATTCAGAAACTAACAATAATTATAACAAGAATAAAAAAAAATTGTTTAAAAGTGCCTTTTAACTTCCTATGTTAACACAAAATCTTATAGATGTAAAAGAAGCCACTGAGTTAACTCGAAAGAAGCAAATTCTAATCATGGGAATGGAATGTATAGCTTATGAACAAAATAGATGCAACAAAGTTGAAAAGGGCATAGGGAGAACTTCAAACATGGTTCTTCAGTGACATATTAATGAAGTTGAGTATATTAACCTGAGAGTCTCAGAAAGTATGTGAGAACAATCTGGAAAAGATCAATCCGCACGAATGGTGGAATACGAAGATTGAGGCACTGCATTACCCCTGCCATAACCTGTACAAAAACACGAGGTCTCATAACTACCTATATTCTACAGACGTGATAGATCACTGAATAACCAAAAAGGAAGAGATTATTCGTGCAATTAGTAATAATAATCCTGAAATGCTTGAATAAAGCAAAAAAACAAACCAAAAGAAGCCTATTAAAGTAAGACTTCCCTTTTTACACTGTCAAGAGGTTAAAAGGGATTCTTTATGCAAGTAATAATTATCTTGAAATGCTACAATGAAGCAACAAAACAAAACAAAACAGGCCTACTGTCAAGGACAATAGGCCAGAAAGTTTGAAAAAAAAAAAAACCGATGCACCATTTTGGTCATATTACTGTCAAACTTGACCTATTGTCTACTGAATGAACCGTCAAAACGAAAAACTGAACTATCAAATCAATTTGTTTCGCGCAAAGAGTGTTGATAACATTGAGTTGGCTGACTATTTCGCCTTATCTTGAATTATGTCCATTGAATGATAATTTTACCAAATATCATCTGTTCCTCCAATCTGGATAATTGAAAGGGTGTATTATACAGCATTTTTCATAGAAGGGAAATGGCGCTCACCAAACACAAAGGAATAAAAAGTTATCGAACAGAGAAGGCCAATCGAGAAAATACCTTATCAACAAGTCCATGAATCACCAAACTTGCTTTATCATCTTTAGGAGTTTGCTGTGCAAGGATAAGAAGTCATTTTAAGCACTATTTATTGAGAGAAATGCAGACAAAGCAAAGCAGATCAGCATAACCAAAACCTCGTATCTGAATTCTGAACTCTCAACACATAATTTGATGGTACTAGTATAGGAATAATCAGATTATATGTCTCATACAGAAGCTTTTCCATCCTATAATCAAGTTATACAGTTGACAAGTTATGGTATCTAAAAAAACTCACATAAAAACGACTTTTTTGGGCACAGGATTTTCTTTATTCTCCACAGATCTCAGGGTAATCAACAGAAAGGCACTAACTGGTAGTATGTCAAATTGCTGATTATAAGAAAATCCTACTTATGATATGATAGTTCATCTACTAGAGGTAGAATAGACAATTAAAAAAAACACTATAAGCAAGCCAACCCTTGTTTAGAAAAAAAAAACAATTTTCTGTGCTCCACACTGATCATCATAGCAGAAATAAACCCAAGAATGAAGGGAAAAGACAGACTGTGGAAGCATAGTCAGAAAAATAATTTTCACCTGGAGATTGACTATGACAATCTTCCCGCCGTTACGAAGAGCTTTCAATGGGAGATCACAAACAGGAGTTATCTGCAAGCTACAGAATTTGCAGAAACATTCATTAGTCATGTATCCACACATAGCCACAAACAAAAAGAAAGAATAGATGAATGAATGAGACAATCAGTAAAATCCCAAGCAATCTTGCATATATAGTAAGAACATACCTTGTACCTAGACATAAAACAAGGTCAGTAACCTGACAATGTTTTTCTGCCGTAGTCATCTCCTTTGAAGGCAATTCATCCTACAAACAAAATGTTAATTACAGGTCAACTGGACTGTATAAAAATGTTTAAACATCACACAGCCATTAGGACCCTTATACCACAAAGAGAATCATGGGGAGATTAATCATGTACGCATATATGCTTCAAAAAGGATCAATAACCTCTCCTACCATCAATCAACTCTCCTCAAATTCAGAATGTAGTCAAATGATAAACAGAAAGGAGCCAATTTTCTTTGAAAGGAAGCTAATTTTCTCTAAAAGTCCAGGATTTCCAATCTGTTGTTTGAACACTGTCAGATGACTAACATAACCAGTATAAGTTCCTGATCTGATTTTGCTTGTTATAACACATCTTTAAATTGTCTAAGACAGATAAATCCCATTACATTATTGCATGTTCATATCGATTTTATACTGAAATGAGCATCTTGCATTAATTAATCTATTTGAAACCAAAGAAAAGGAGCATGGCCGACATTTAACTACGAAAAAGCGCACCAATCAGAACATCTGCAGCATTTGAAAAATGCTTTATGACAGAAGAATGCAAGGCGGTATTGACAGACATGTGATATACTGTTATTGTTTTCCAGATAAATAAATGAAACCAGTGGCGGAGCGAGGGGGGCACCCGCCCCCTCTCTCCCGCTCTGATTATACTACTATATAGAGCAAATTTCAAAAGGAAACTAGTTGAAGTCCTTGGCATATTGGTGCCGTGCCCACCTAACTTTCAGAAGGTTGAATTGTAGTGTACTGTGTACAATACACTTCTTTTTGAAATTATTAGCTTCTTTTTTATGTCTTATTTAAGTAGTTAGATAAATTAAACTATATTTTCTACTTAGTTTTATAAGTAAGTTTAAAATATTATCACTTTTTTTAAAGTTAAATGTAAAAAGTTAATACTCAATAGTAACATTGAACTATTTATTTATAGTTTTTTTCTTATTAAGTTATACATAAGTATTTGATTTTCTCAAACATACTTAAATTTGTATATACTTATTATATAGAAGTATTTTCTTACAAACTAACCAATTATGTATACAGTATATATATTTAACGTGTTGTCCTACTTATTAACACATAAAATCGACTACGCCCCCCCCCCCCCCCTTAATTTTTTCTGGCTCCGCAACTGAATGAAACCGATCTAAGGTGTCAATGTGAGAGCATTAAATGAGTTTTCTGCATTTTCTTTTACCAGCAAAAAAGCAGTCAGCTTCCGAGGTAAAAAAAAAAAATTCTTCTCCATAATTGATTGGGTCACTATCTTTTATTAACTTCAGACCTAAATAACAAACACTAGATGAACGAATTATACATATTCCTAATTGGGAATAGGACACCAAATTCAACAATAATAGAAAACTTAATGTCATTATCCCTGGATGGTTCAATCATGACAGCAAGACATGAGAACTTCTAATTTAACTATTGTCTAAATGATGACCAAATGCATCCACTAGTCATTCAATTTTTTTCTATTTCGGTTGATTTATCTCAGGAATTCTAATCTTAAACTAAACTTTAGTCCGTTCTTAGGTACTCGAAAACTTCCAGAAACTCCCACTATCCGCGGACTGTTTTAAGTTGAAACAGTGCTAGTACAATATTGAAGCACGCTGCTTTAGAGATATACATAGACAGACAAGAATAAAATTTCCAGTATTAGTTCACTCCTGTTGTCAGATGTTGCATTCTAATGGCAAAACAAAAATGAAGAAAGAATGTCCACCAGAACATGCACATGCAGACTAGCAGCACAATACTTGCCAAAAGTTAGTCTTCCAGCCAATAAAAAGAAAGTTCTAGTACCTCCCAATCAAGAACAGTATCGCGCAGTCTATCCTTGCACTCATTATTAGAACAGCGACGAGAAGTTTTCTTCAGGCCAATGGTCTCCACCTCAAAATCCCGAATATACCTTCAAATATATTCATGCAAATTCAATTGTGTAAGAAAATAAACATTTTTTAATAAACATGCCCTAATGTTCAATCAAACTCGAGAGAACAAATACAAACAATTTCTGGATGATTATTGCTTCTTACTCTTTTCCACAAGTAGGGCAACTTTCCCTAAATGAATTCCCATGCAGCTCAGCAAGCTTTTCTCTTGGTATGCCGGATCGAAGATGCAGCCCATCAACATTCTTGAAATGAAACGTAAGAAAGATGTAATGATCAAGATTCAAGAGTAGACGTATTCCATTTTTTAGAAGAAATAATGTATAAAAGCTTGACAAACATAAATATTGAATCCTAGATTCCTAACAAAGACCATCAAACTTTTCATTTTAAAAAGAGGCCTTTTAGGAAGCATTAATTGCTTTCATAAGCGCTTTTCAAGAACATGAACCACATTAAAATCCAAAAACGTGCTTCTCATCATCTAGAAATAAAATACTACTAATATGATCATGCATTCATCACAATGAGTAGTGACTAACCTGGCTTATCACAAACTTCAAAATGCCTACTCTCAGTAACTCAACTAGTGCCATATGTGTGGGACTCGGCATTGCACGGTCAAAGGGCATTGAAGCTTCAGGAACACCTTTCCCTTGACGCTGCAGAGGAAACATATGACTTATGAGTTATGAACATATGATGACCCAACCTTGATAGTTAAGGATAAAATAAGAGACAGCCAACAACAATAGCCTAAAAGTTATACGAGGGATATGTGCATGCAGACACTAAAAAAACCTCAAGCATAATACTTATGGTTTTACCTGAAGAGTCCAAATTCCTTTAGGACCTCGAAAATCAGGTAACCCACAGGAAGTTGAAATTCCAGCACCTGTAAACACCACAAGATGTTTGCTCTGCACCATGCGAATAAATCCAAAAATATTAGATATTCTGATAGCAATAAATCCAAAATTTCGTTCTTTTATGGAGTCAAAGGTACTAGAAAGCTGTTTACCTCTAATATCAATCCGGCCAGCTGTTCGATCTGCCAGTAGCACAAGGGAGAGCAAAAAACAATGAGTTACTGGAATTCACTTGGGCAGTTGGGTATCCCATAAAGGTAAAAATGGGGAAAAAAAAATCCATTGACAAACTGTGAATCAGGAATTACTTTCTGTCTTTCCATTCAAGGATTTTTTTGTTCATTCAAATTTTCAAGTACCAAGTACTATAAAAGTTGCCTTCCGAAATCGACAATACTTTAGCAAGACCATAGATCATTATGCATACCTAGGCCCACCCCGTGCCCATTCCCCTCCCTCTGAACCTTTCTTGAGCACAACACCCTGTTGTCGCATCCCACGTGGATCCAAACTCTTCCCATAACTAATAAATACATCCACGAGAATAACCAATTTACTACATTGTTGCAAATGAAGACCACCCATGCTTTGTCAGTCACGAAATAAATGTTGACATCAATTAAAGTTCCTAAATTTTAACGACTTAACTGTCATAGTGAACAAAATATATGCATCTTAATTTTTTTTCTTCGACATAATCAACGGTCCACTCCTGCAACGACTTATAACCAAGTAGAAACGTTGATCACACTCAATGCCATAACTAACTTCCGTTTTCTTTCCTTTTGAGTTCTGCCTATTAGATTCTACTCCTCTTCCTTGCTCCTTAAAGTTCAAACAGCCTCCTCAGTCTAGACTACTACCCATAATTTCTTCCCCAGTTCGTCGGAGGGGTGAATGCCTATAAATCACAAAGGACCAAGTAACCTAAACTTACCCAATAAGTACACCTACTGTAAATTTTCAGGTGTACCAAATGTTTGCCCACACTCAGTACTTCTACCTAAAATTCAGCTATTGTCTATTCAGATAGAGGTAGGCATCCGACATAGCATAAATTGAGTTACATTACCGAAAAAAAAGGGCAAGGATCTAATACATCATCTATCCATCATATATAAGAATTAAGAAGAACCACCACCATCCATTTTCAACTAAAACTGGGAGATTCAACCAGAGATAAAACAACAAAGCATTCTCTCATAGCCAAATCAAGATCAATTGAGGACGGATGATGGGAAGATCGGTAGAACCAAAAATCAAGCATTCTCTATCCCTTTTTTCAAATTTAAATTCCACTGCATCGTCACTGTTTTCTTCCACAGATTGCTAAACAGAAACCGATGGAAGAAAAAAAAACAACAGAAAACTGCAATGACAGACCCAAATCGGCAAAAATCAGATGCAAAAACACCCATTCAAATTTCCAGCTCCTGAACACTACTACAAAAAAGCAAAAACAAAGCTGGTCTCTCATAGATCAGATGATAAACCCACAATTCCTCCAATCGCCAGACACAAAAGTTCACTCCAAACAAACAAACAATCCAAAATCCGGCAAACCCAGACCCCAAAAAAGAGGGAAGAACAAACTGGGTAGAAGTAAAAAAAATGGGAAATTGAAAGGAAAACAGAAATGAAAAATGACATACTTTTTGCTGTAAAATGACAGGTGGGTCGACGATCTCCCACATTCCGAGGGTGCCCACATCATCTTTGAAAGAGAGCTTCTCTGCGTAGCCCAGAGACATGGCTCACAAGTTGGTGGGTTGTGGAAAGATTCGACCTTTTTCCCCCTTTTTCTTTTTATTTTTGAAATTAGTTTTCGGTTTTGTCTTTGCCCTGAGATGGGTGAGGGGGGAGGGGAGAAGGGGAGATTTGGGGACGGCAGAGACAGCGGTAGGACCAGAACAACACCAACAACTTGAATTGATGAAGGGAGAAAGAGAGTGATGAAGAGAGAGAGAGAGAGAGAGAGAGAGAGAGAGAGAGAGAGAGAGAAATGGGGGGTTTATTGTTTGCGTGAATATTTTATTGGTGCAAGTGCAACTTTGTTCTCACACCACACCACACCACACCAGTCATCATCACCACTCATCATCATCGTCACTGGATTCGCTCACTGCAGCCTTTTTGAATTTGGGGTTTAGGTCACGCCGAATCCCCATTCCTCGAGTAAACCCGGCCACCCACTCAATTAGTAATCACTACGGAGTACAGTATTTATTTTTGCTTGAAGCAATAATTAACAATCACTAGTATATTCCCCCACGAAGTTTGTTTATAAATGATGGTTTGGACGGTATTTAATAAAAACTTTAAAAATTAGATAATTTAGGTAATATATAAGGTTGAATGGTAATAATTTTATAATTTTATAAAAGTAAAAAGTTAAAAAGTGATAAAGTTGATGATATAGTTGGGTAATGAGGGTAATATATAAGATTAGATGAGGATAATTGTGTAATTTTGTAGGAAAAACGATAAAGTTACTGGAAGAGTTGGATAATAGGGGTAATATATGATATTGAATAGGGGTAATATAGTAAGAAAAATATGATATAAATGGAAAGGTTGGAAGATGGACAAACTTATTGGGACAACCGAAAAGGAAATACATAACAACTTTTAGGCACGGATTAGAGGGAGTATTTGATGAATCGGTTCCAGAGTGTAGATCTGATTTTAAAATGGCTTATATCTAGGTATACTAAAAGAAGTGCTCTTGCGTTTAAACTTTTTTGGACGAAAGATACAAATAAATACGAATATAAAATATATTGATAACTTTTAAAAGAGTAAATTAGAAATTTCTAAAAATAAAACCCGATTGTCAACTCCAAATCGAGACTCGTTTGTCTTCTTATCAAAATGCTGCTAATTACAAGAGGATAATGTAAAAGCCTTGCTGGTTTACAATGTACCGTAGAAAATGTTAGGAGTAAACGTAGTTTAATAATACGGAGTATGTTATTAAATTAGTTGTAGTAAAATAAAATCTGTAATAGACGGTAGTTATTGTAGTTAGTTATATGTGTGCAGCAGAAGTTAGTTTCATAAACTGATGGCAAAAACTGACGTTTTAGTCAATTAGTGTAGACAATTAGTGCGGTTACTTGTAGTAAGTATTGTATAAGGGTCTTGTAAAGAATCAATTATAGCATTTGGTAGAAAGAGAAATTTTGTTCAATACAAAGGTGACGTTTTGGAAAAAATTCAGTCTCTTCACCAATTCAATACTGCACGTGTGATTCAATATGTGTTAATTTAGGAATTTCTTTTTCAGAAAAATACCTTTTTTTTTCCTCGTGTAGACCGTCACGATTTAGGTATTGAAGAAGGTAGACAGACCTTCAGGACACATAGTTTCACATGCAAACTACAAGTTCGAGAAGCCAATGCAGCATGAGTGTGTGTATGTATGTGAGATAACCGCGGTTGCTAGAACTAAAGAAGCAGAAGATGATGCAGGGTATGACAATGCTCTAAAGGAAGCCATTATGGGTGTGCAAGACGCTATCACGTTGATAAACGATCACCTTGACAAAGTCAAGTATGTGATCGGTGGCCTTGATGAATGAGTCTTATTAATCCATATCTTATGCACGCTAATCGTCTAACTTAAAGACCCTGCAAAATTATACCATAAGAGGGCAAGTTGATAAAAGATCAATTCATTTCAACCAAAAATATAAAGATCAATTCATTGGATCTAAATTAGTTTGCTTACTTCATCTTACATAGGGCATACGCCATTCTTGTGATCATGTATAAATTCGACGTATATGTACAAAATCCAATGAATGAAATGTTTAAAGAGGCCCATCTCCACCACCCACATCCCCACATCAACGTAGTTGGCCAGAGAGAGCATTTAATTGTTGTCTTCTTGTCGTCATTGTCTTCTTCGTGGCCAGAGAGAGCATTTAATTGTTGTTGCAACCGCAGGAAGGGGAAACAGACAATTATTTTCAGTTAAACGACTCCCTAATTTGCATTACTAATTTAAAGATTATGGCTTTATTTTTCATGTTATAAAGATGCAGAATAAGTTATTACGTTTAAAAACCCTTACTTGTTGATACTTTTTCCTTTCAACATTCAACTCATCTGGTAAACTGTCCGTTCTATAAGAACGGAATGATGAAAAATTACAACGAAGAATAGGAAACCCTTCTCGCCAACCATACATGTAAAAAATAACAAAACACGAAACACATTCGGACCAAATGTAAAAAAAAGAGAGAGAAAATAGTACATAGTTTTACCGTTCTGTAGCACATGTTTTTGCTCCTATGTTTAGGGGCTATCTTAAGCTTTTCATTCTAATTACGTATCTCAGTGTATATGATCTTCTTTGATTATAGATTACTTGAATTTCCACATGTTGCAGTTCATATACATAACCACTACAATGTTCCTATATTATATATATTGCATATTGATAGAAGCAGTAATGTATTCGGTTTTGTTCAACAGGGTATAACCCCTATAAACCCCATTGTTTCAAAGTTTATACATATAAGTTTAAGCACTAATCTTCCTTGGCCCATTGTCTGGAAGCTTGAAAATCTGTTAACCATTGAAATAGATCCATATGAAAGAAACAACCGTAAATTATATACTATAGCTTGCATACTAAACGAGATCAATGATCTAAGACAAAGTCATAACATTCATAAAAATATTTATGAGAACAAATCTTTAAGCATATGACAGATATTCCCAATTCCACTCGAAGACCAACTCATGAGATTCATGAAAAGAAAACAAGCCTTAAAGCATGTGACAATCACAAAGTGATTACTCCATGTAACTTTTTTTTCTTTGACCAACTATGTAACCTATTTATTTATGCTTGAACTCTACACTTTCCTCATGATCAAGTAGTCTCAATGAAATGGTTCAAATATAAGACTTGCCTCCTGATAAATTCAAGAGTTTTTTACAAAAAACCACCCGTTAAATACCCCACATTACTAATAACCACCCGTTATTCGCAGATTTATTTTAAACCATCCACTAAATCAAAATCGTTAACAAATAGCCACCCAAATACTGTTCCGTCCAAAAAATCCGTTAAATCGTACGCTTTTACCATTTTGCCCCCAACTATTCATTCGTCTTCTTCCTCAACAATTTTGATGGAAATTTTGGGGAGATGTTCACAGTTCACCATTGTTGCTCGTGCGGGAATCAAATTTTGGGGAGATGTTCACCTTTGCTGCTCGTGTTCACCATATCTACTTCCCAATTTCGGATAACAAAGGTTATCCCTTCTTCTACAAAACCAAAACCCCCAAACCAAAACCCCCATGTCTACTTCCCAATTTCCAGATTCGCCAGACCCAAATCTCATCTCACCCATCTCCATCTCCACTCACCAATCTCCAGAACCCGTCTTTCGCTTTCTCCTTGATCCCCTTGGCCTCATAGCGATCCCCCAAAAGACACCAAGCCCTAGCGTTCTCCGGCCGGAGCTTGAGCGCCTCCACTAGATCCTCCTCCACCACCGGATCCACCGAATTCGCGTGACGTAGTCGACTGAATGGTTGAGATTGGGGTTTCAAGCTCGTCTACCTCGTCGTCCTCATCCAGATCTGGAGTTTCAAGCTCGTCTACCGCGTCGTCCTCGTCCAGATCTGGAGTTTCAAGCTCGTCTACCTCGTCGTTAAGCCGTCTCGAACAAGCTGAACCATTTCTTCGCGGATGCGGATCGGTCGAGGGACGGAAATTGTGGTTTCTGGGAGGTTTGGTACGACGGTGGGTTGATTGTGAACGATCGGTCGAGGATCGAGGTTAGGGATTTGGGGAAATTCGCGATTCGATTCCATAGTGAGTGGATTCGGGTGACGAATTCGATGATTGCGGGCTTGATTTTGAGAAATTGCGATTCTAGGGTCAGGCATTGGGAGGAATTGAATTAAACCGAAGAATTGCCGATCGACGGAGGAATTGAACAGGAAATTGCAGGAGGGGGAAAGACAATCAGAATTTGAACAGGAGCAATAGTATTAAGAAATTTGTTGTTTTATTTTCTCTAAAACTGTATAGATGGAATGGAAATTCTTCAAATTATCTAATCTATGATGATTTGTGTTGAACAAGATTCCAATGATTTGTGTTCAACAAGATTCCAATGTTTGGTCCGATCTTTGATAACTTGAATCAAAATCTGTAGCATGGAGTGGAAAGGAAACTCAGATCTGGGCAAAAGTGGAAGAAGATGAACAGTTGATCAGGGGCAAAAGTGTCAAAGGGATGAATAGTTGAGGGTAAAAGTGTCAAAGCACAGCATTTTAACGGATTTTTTGGACGGAACAGTATTTGGGTGGCTATTTGTTAACGATTTTGATTTAGTGGATGGTTTAAAATAAATCTGCGAATAACGGGTGGTTATTAGTAATGTGGGGTATTTAACGGGTGGTTTTTTGTAAAAAGCTCTAAATTCAAACAACAAACATAAAAAGGAAGTGATTAGGAAAAAATGTGGCGCTCAAGAGTTGTAGTAGCAAAAAAGCAAATACGAGTGGAAATCGAGACTGTCATACATATTCTACAAGGTCGATAAATATGGACGTATAGAGTATTAAATACACGTAATCATATTATAGAAAAAAAAACCAAAGTCATGCAGACATGAACAAGGACTACAAGCGGAGAGTAGATCAGATTTCGGAATATGGCTCAACAATGTTGTGACAAAGTATTGAACACAAATCAATCAAACACCAATACAAGCCAACTATAGTAAACATGGAACACAACACCAAAAGAAACAATTGAAATAGTAAAACAAAAAGCACAGAAATCTAAAAATAACACCACTATAAGAATCCATTGCCACACTCTCAAAGAAGATCAACCATATAAGATTCATTTAAAAGTACAATTTCTATGGTTTCGACGGGGAATTTGGGAGTTGAAAACAAACCTATGAAACTGAGATTAATCATTGAAGCAAATCAAAGCCCGTAGATGTTTAAACAAACTAATTTGAGGAAGTAGAATTAACAAACCTGGAGTGATGGCACAGTGCTTGTGGAAGTAGGCGTGGTGGAGCCTTGACACGGCCAAAGGTAGGGTTTCTCGGCGGTTAGTTGTATTCGGAGTCCGGCGTACCATTCTTGAAAAACAGGGGGCAGTGGAGAGACCTCTTGTATTTACAACAGTGATTTGAAGAGATTTGAAGGCGGTAGAAAGTCGGTTAAAGAGATGACAAAAATCCAAATCAATTTGAAAAGTTTGAGGAGATTGCTTTGTTGTAGTCGTAGATGTAAGGCAGTAGAGAGACGGTTGAAGAAGCGACAAAAACCCAAATGAAGGTGTTGATTGGCCAGGCCATTACACGAAGTCGTATTCTTTTTCTGGCCTCTATAGGCTTTGAAGACACAGATAAGAACGAGGGAGAGGTGATGAAGCTTAGCGAGAAAGAGAGTAGGAGGTGGAAGGATGAAAAGAGAAAAGTGTAAAGATAATATATTTAAATAAATACTAGCCTAAAACCAAATACAACAAGATCAAAAAAGCCATAAAATGTGGCCCGTTGAAGAACAAATTGTAAATCAAGTGTGACATCAACAAAATTGTGGATTAACACGTATGGTAACAATAATAATGACTGACTGCTTTACTAGAAATTCTGTTGATTAATCCATCCTGAAAAACGATTATTGTTCACAAGGGAACCCTCCCTTTTAATTGTGTATAGATTACTTATGTTAGAATGCCGATAATATATTATATTTGTATTCTTTAATAATAATAATAATAATAATAATAAGGTTATTAAGATACAAAATAAAGTTGTTAGAGAATGATTAAGTATAACAAGTTTGGAAGAATTAAACTTTGTTGAAATTCTAGGTAAGTGTACGGCAAAATTAGAATATTATATAGGAGTATAAAAGATCGAAATTCACTTATCGTAAGTTCATGATGAAATAAAATAATTTAATATATGAACTTTGTCAAAATAGAATGAGAAAAAAAACCCTATGAAATTTATGAAGTCATAGAATGTGAAAAACGAACCCAAAAAAGGACATTTATTTTACTTTGAGGAAAAAATCAATAAAATATAAAGATTTCATGTGTTTTTTTATGATTCAAATTGTAATGCTATTTAAAAAAAAACAAAGCATTTAGAGGTATACGCATTTATGGGGCAAAGGTGTATAACTTTTCAAGTTGTTTAGAGGAGGTAGACTACAATTATACTGGTATTTTATATCATGGTCTTTGTTTAACGAATGGGGAAATTTGTTTATAGCGCATACCCATGTCCATTAAAAATAGATGGATAGTTTCCGATCGTCTAAGAAAAATAAGTGAACAAGGTTTTATTGTCCACAATAAATGTATGGGCAATTTCAGATTATCCATACTATATTAATTGACGAACGTATCATTTTTAGTTCAAAAACCTTGTCCATAAGCTTTTTTAATGGACAATTACATATCATTCAATAAAAAGAAATGGACATTACGACGTATCCATTAATTTTTTATGAACAATTTTGATTTGTCTATTAGTTCACGATGGACTATTGTCACAACGACAAATTTGAGATCTGGACTTTCAGGCCGCCATAATCAATACGATTTGTTGCCAAATCCAATAAAACAAATTGATTTGCTACTTAAAATTGCTACACTTGGTAATTTCAATCAAGCTTTTTTTTTTTTACAAATTTGAAAAATATGAATATTAATTTAAAAGAAACCTTTTTTTTTTCAATCAAACTTTTTTTTACAATTTTTTTTTACAAATTGATTTACTACTTAAGATTGTCATATTAATTTGAAAAATATGAATATTAGTGACCAACTTGCTTTGATAGTGATAGTAATATTAAAGTGTCGATATAGATACAAATAGAAGAATCCCAAAGTGAAGATATTTGAGGATAAAGAAATGTTGGAGATAGAGAAAAGAGGAAGAAGAGTGAATTAAAATGAGAATGAGAGAGGAGGAGTGAAATGACAATGACATTGTTGTAATATTTCAAAAAACATATCTATACATATTGTATAAAAAGAAAATAAGGTGCGTTAAAAACACACACTCTTTTATATTTAGGAGTAACAATTATATTATAGGGTAGAAAACTTTTCAACAAAAAAATAGGGTAAAAAACTAAAAATTTCACCATCAAATACACAACTTTGTAGAAAACCACCATTTAAATTGAAATTTGTTATAAATAAACCTATATAGCAAAAAGGTTAATTATAAATCCTTGAAAGTTAGAATGAAGTAAACTTAAGGGGAAAAACCTTGAAAGTTAATTTATAATTAATGTCCATTATGAAATTGTTAATGTGAGCCTATAAGCACAAAGTAGAAGAAACCAATACATTTCCCACCAAAAAAATAGAAAGAAAAAAGCTAGTATAAATTATAGACTCGCCTCAAGAATTCAACTTTTTTTATATAAAAGTTGGTTTCCTACAAAAAGTGCGACTTTATACAATATTGTATTGCAATTTCTGTAGGTTGTGTACTTTTGCAACAAGTAATATACAATGCATAACAAGTGTGAGCCTGAAGTCAAAACAATGATATTTCTAGATAATGTCAATTTGTTATCATACATGTGTCTTAGAAAATCCATATATCCTATTCCCATACAATAGCAAAACAAAGAAAATGTATCAACCATAGGTCAATACATGTGTCTTAGAAAATCCATATATCCATATGTCCTATTCCCATACATCATCAGGGTTAGTTCACCAATGCCAACAATAATTGTTTTAATGCATCTTTCTTCTTTCCTCCTACTGGAACAAATCAAACTTGCGCCAATGCATCTTTTTTCTCTTGCAATAATTCGTTGATGGTGGTGCGAAGGAAGGAGTGTAATTGCACCAACTGGTTAAAATTAAGTTACTTCAAAATTCTTCACTGTCTCCAATAGTTGTTCTAAGAGCATATGCACCGGTTTAGAATATAGCACAAGTAAGAAAGGAAATGGTGGGCCATTCAAAGAAATAGCACAAGCAATACAAAAATGAAGGTGCAACGTTGAAATTAAATACAGAAGACTGCACATTGACTAGTTGCACCAGCGGTGCTCGAGCAAAATTTGCTCATTGCTTTGCTCTTGTCATTTGGTAGTCCCCATACAAGTGGTTGTTGCCAGCTACTTCTTGCAATTGGTGGACCCCACAAAAAAAGGAGAGGGAAGTTCTTGTTTTTTCTTTCCAGATTTGCATATGCATGGGGTCCACACAAGGATTCAATTTGGTCTTGGCCACACACGTGGATGAACGAGATCTGTCCATATAGATCTAAATTTTGATCGAATCGATGACATTTAAAAGCAACGAATATGAAATTATAACGGGAAAATTCTTTAAAAAATACAAAAAAATTCCAAAAATTCCAAAATAAGCCTAAAATATTGCAAACAATACCCGAATTTTTTTTTAAATACCACCCACACCAATTTGTGCACAACAAATTCATCACCTCCCTCCATCTCCTCTCTCGTTCTTTCGTAATTGCTTGAAAAATGTCCAATTGGCTTCCTTCCGAAGATTTGCAATTGTGCATTTCTTATTGTCACATTAGCGTTTGTCCTATCACCGACAACATGCAAAAGTCCATTAAAATATGAGAAAAAATATATGCTGATTTTTGAGAAAATTGGGAGATGGCGCACAATGAATCAAGGGTGGAGCCTAGGAGCCAAACCGCGACTTCATCTCGTTTTACCAAGTTGAAGCCAACTTTCAAAGCTTGGGGTGCCGCTCTTGCTTATGCACGAAGGAGTTCACAGTCCGGCTCAAATTTGCAAGATGAGGTAAGTATTTATAATATTGTCATCTCCTTTCATTTTATACGATTAATTACGTAAATTTGGTATTATGTATTTATTAAATATATATTATTGTGATAAATAAGTTTGTTATTTATATTAGCGACAAAATGCTCAATCATGGCATGTGGCAAAAATGAAGAAAGAGTTTACGAGGTTTGAATGTTGGGAAGTGTTGAAAAACCACCCTAGTTCTAGAGAAGTGTCAACTAGTACTCCCCCCTTTTTCATATACCGACACCATCACTATTCCACTCGTTAGCCCAATGCCTCCTACATTCGATGTGGATGAGGATGAAGTGATTCGAACACCACAAAACAACCTTGAAGGTTCCTCAAGTCCGGTTAGACCAATGAGTGAAGGCGGCCAAGGAAGCTATAAAAAAAGGGAAATAAGGTCATGACTTCTTCAAATGAGGTAAGAGATGAGGCTTAGAAAAGCATTGCAGAAAATCAAAAATCTTGGCTCGCCAAGCAACAAACAAGTGATGCAATGGAGCTTGCTTTATACGAAAAACAACTTGGCCTTAAAGAGAAGGACTACAAATTAAGGGCTTTAGCGGAAGAATCAAGGATTATGGCATTGGATACGGAGGCTATGACCCCAACATCGAAGAAATATTTTTCGAAGAGGAAAGCAGTAATCCTTTAGCAAATGGATGACGAGGAAGAAGATGATAGTGAGGAATATTTTTCGAATTGTTATCGCCCACTTTTCCCTTAGTTATGCACTCTTAATATGTAATTTCTTTTCTCTTAGTTATGCACCTTTAATATGAAATTTCTTTTCCCTTAGTTATGTACTTTGAATATGTAATTTCTTTTCTCTTAGTTATGTACCTTTAGTATGAAATTTCTATTACCTTAGTTATTTGCTTTTAATATGTAATTTCATTTCTAGTTATGAAACATGAACCGACAAGCTCATATGACACCTTTTTTACTCCATAAAATCAAATAAAATAATGCAAACACACTTAATATAAACACAAAAAAGAAACAAAAGCATAGAGAAAGAATATATTAAAACAACATAGTTATAGTCGTTCACCGGTCTCAATAAACCAGTTATACTTAACCAAGTCCTTTTGAAGCTCTCCATGGATATAAGAAGATTGAAGATCTACAACACGGTCTCAAAACCGTTGTTCGTAATACGCTCCATCTCTTCCAACTTGCTCAAATGGAATTCGATTACCTTGTTCATCGACTGACCCATCATATATTGTGAAAGCACTTGGTGGGTTTTGTAGATCTTTTTCCCCAATCTCCTTAAACTCTTCCTCCACAAATTCTTCCTCAACAATCATGTTGTACATTAGGATGCAAGCCAACATAATGTTCTTTAATGTTGATTGGCGGTGACACCTTGCTGCATGATGAATAATTGCCCAACGAGATTGTAAGATACCAAAGCATCTTTCTACTTCTTTGGTAGCTTCTGCGGATTAGAAATGGTTTTGACAAATGAGGAGTACCTCGGATATATTCCGTCAGCTAGATAATAAGTGTTGTGGTACGTCATACCATTCACTTTATACCTCACATTTGGGCTCATTCCGGCAACGAGCGAATCAAAGATATCAGATTGGTGGAGCACGTTGATATCATTTTGTGCACTAGGTACCCTGAAGAAGCTGTGCCATATCCACGTGTCATATGAAGCCACCGCCTCCAAAATAATAGTGGGACGCTTCTTTTGCCCAGAGAATGCCCCTTGCCAAGTTGTGGGGCAGTTTTTCCGTTCCCAATGCATACAGTCGATGCTTCCGACCATACCAGGAAATCCTCGATGCTTGCCCATCCTTAGAAGTCGAGTCATGTCTGCTGCATTTCGAGCACGAAGATAAATGTCACCGTAAAGCTCGTACACTTGGATACAAAACTTCTTCATGCATGTTAGTGTTGTAAATTCACCCATCCGTGTGATTTCAGCACACTAATCTGCGCTGAGCCAACATTCGAAGAGCCGCAGTCATCTTTTGTTGTGGAACTAGTCCGGTGGCATCTGACCTTTGACGCAAAAAGTTGTCATGGTTGCAGAGATCCGTCAGTATACGGTTGAATAGATTCATGCTCATTCGGTACCTCCGACAAAAGATTTGGGCATCGAAAATAGGGCGTTCAATGAAGTAATCTTCCATCAAATTATGTCTCCTTGACTCTCTCAACCTTTCTAGGTTTTGATGATGCCGAGGTGGCTCATCATCGACGATTGCATCCACCGTGATTGCATCAGTGATGAAGGAATTAACAATCTCCGCATTTCGCCGGCATTGGTGCCTCCTCCTCTTGAAAAATTTGTCGAAACTGAAAGGATTCATTTTATCTAATTTTGGGAATGTTTTTGGGTAAAATACTGAGTAATTTTTAGATGGTGTAAATGAGCATAGCATGAGTTGTGTATAACTTGGTACGAAATCTTATCGAGAATCTTATCTAATTATTGCAATGGTAACGACACTTGTAGATGACATGTGTCATCCACTTATTGGATGAAAACCTCACCGAGAATCATATCCAATTACTTAGAAGATAACAACAATGTCATATAAATATTGGTTGAAAATCTATCAAAAAAATAAACTTTTTTAGAAAATAATGATTCATGAATAGTAATAGGAGGTGCTATTTATTTGCACTGCTGCACGAAAAACCTAAATTGCATCTTCTATTTGCTGCACCTTCTCAAATAGTACCTGCTCCTCCTCAAATCAAGAGGAGCAATTTTCTTTTACCGCTGCATATGCTCTAACGTATCGTTCTTCAAAATTCCTCACCTTCTCCAATAGTTGCTCTAATGTATGTTCTTCAAAACTCTTCACCATCTCCAATAGGTCTTGATAAAATTCTTCACCTTGAGTTAATACATGATATAGTCGACATCATTTGTAAACTTTGCGACATAGTGGCCCATTACCGATGTCGACTAAAAATGATTTTCCTTGCAGTTCCCATTTCTTTTCCAAATTCCTCTTGATGGTAGTGTACCCTTAACCATGATCGAACATGTGAACAATCTGAGAATGAATCTAGGGAAGACGTAACTCTTGCTTCTCCTCCGCAGTTAGAGTAATGGTTGGGCACGAAGCATCGACATTAGCGACCTCCTCCTCCTCCTCATAATCATCAGTTCCGTAGAGGTTTGAAAAGGTATCCTTGTCACTAGAGAGTTGGTGACATCCATCGTTAGCAACTATCTCTTCGAATGATTTCTGAGCAATAGTGTTCGATAGAGTGTGGAAGGATTCCTGATCTTGATTTAGAGGATTATTAAAATCCACAGATTTTTAGTGATGAAATGAATCGACGCATTTGAGAATTCTCGATCTCCATCACATTGGATTCCGTATAGGAAAAAGCTATTCCCCGAGGGGGTTAGTTATCACTAGTCGAATGTTCAGGTGTTGGATAAAAGAATTGATCTACGTGTATTGAATTCTATGTGTTGGTAAATTTTCTATAAAGCACCTCCTAGTTTATTTATGTGAATAATAAACACTCACCTAAAGTTAGTTTCAACATTAATAAGCTAAGGTCCATTGTTAAATGGAGCCTCTGTATTCCTTGCTACCCAGTACCCACCACATGTTTCTCCAATTTGACAAGAGCAAATTCAACCATGTAACGCAATTATTATCCACACTAAAAATGGAATTAAGGACGAGCTAAGGTCAGCTTTAACCCACTCTACATAATAAAAGAATGGGAAAATTAATGTAAACTTTATATAAAAGTAGTCATAATCAATGTAAATTTGATCGATAGTGAAGCTTAAAGTAAGTTTAATCTATCGAGAAGATTTTGTTACTCGATAATTGAAAATGAAGTAAATTTAGTCTAATAAAGTAAATCTAGGGTCTGTTGAGCAATTGTGTACTTGTATGAGTTGAAGCTTAATTAAGCTAAAATTGAAAAATGTGATAGATAATGTTGTATCATAGTTGATCTTGCACCTGAAGCTAAAATTATTTTTGATCGGTGCTCGTTATAGACATGTAAATTTGGTAAAAAAAACTATTTTAAAATGTCAAAAATCACTATGATAAGAATAAGAATGTATTTACTTTATTCACTTCTTGGTGGAGGAGGTGGTGACGACAACGACGAAGGAAGGTGTTGGTGAAGTTGGTGGTAGTGAAGTGATTTTTGGTTGTACAACGAAAAGAAACTTCCACAAGCTTCCATAATGTTGGAGGTAGGACATTATTTATTTTGAAAGTTTTAACCTTCTTTAAGCTTTCGGAAATTATGAAAAACTAGTTTTGCCGAACATATTTCTGATAAGCTTTTCTACCACACCAATGATAAAATAGTTTCAAAATTTGGCACCTTTTCATAAATAAAATTAAGGGGTGTTTGGTAATATTCAAATTAGTACTAACTATATTGGCAAAATTATACTATACTATGCACATAAAATGAAATACCACGTAAATAATATGGGATATCGGAGTTTATATGTTTACAAATTATTAAATAATAAAAAATTAACCTAATCGAATGAGGTATTGATTACCAAAAATTTAAATTTATGCTTCATATGTTTTTATGGTTTTTGTTTCATTTTGTTATATTCTATATATGTTGCTACTTGTGGATATATATGTCATAAATAGGATTTGTATTATATATATAGCAGGCATGGACCGAGCGGTGGGTTGTGGTAGGCTCCAGCCCACCCTAAAAAATTAAAAAAAGTAAAAATAGGGTAAATTAAATAATAATAAAAAAGGTAAATTTAGTAGTAAACTAGTTAAATTAAAGAAATTTAACCTGCCAAAATTATTTTGATGATAATTACCCCACCCTATGTTGGAATCTTGGGTCCGTCCCTGATATATAGAGAGAGATCACAAGAGAGATATTCAGGAACTTGTTAATATCAAATGGTCATAGGTTTAACAAAGTTATAAAAATTTCTATAAACAAAATCTTCATCATTCTACAAACAATGAAGATTAATACACTGATTTGACATTTGCTAATCCGATTATACTTGACCATGTGTGTAGGGAGCATAATCTTGTAAGGAAAAAAGAAGAAGCGCAATTCACTTAACCACAAGAATAAAATTGTACATGGGAAAAAAAAAAAGGCAGTTCATGCCACATATATGAGTTCTACACAAGGGGAAAAAAGAACCATATGAAGATATATATCCTTTCATGGTGTCAAGTTTAGATCGCTAGACCCGGAATTTCGTCAATCCACACGGATCGAAAACTAGTCCACGTTTACGGTTCATAGGTATCGTTGGTCCAAAGGAATTTTGTACATGGGCACGTACTTGATGTCTTGATTTAAGTTTTTAGAAGATCAAGCTCTTATCTCCAATCTTGGGCACTTGATTGATCCGACGGCTATGTCAATCTCGATCATGTTCTCTTCATCGTTGATCTCGGCTAACAAATCCACCAAATGCTTCCTCTGAAAGGGCTGATCCGGGTCATCTCCAAATGTCCACTCGGACTCATCAGTCTCCTCACTTGTAGTTGTTTCATCACAAGAGGTACTAAGCAAAGAGTCATCACAAGAGTACTC
The DNA here is from genome assembly GCA_963924305.1 of Polygonum maritimum. NCBI lineage: Eukaryota > Viridiplantae > Streptophyta > Magnoliopsida > Caryophyllales > Polygonaceae > Polygonum > Polygonum maritimum. The sequence continues at coordinate 5,244,202 of OZ002736.1, forward strand.
ATAAGTGTCTTTTTCCTTTTCTTCTTCGCCTTCGTCTTCTATTTCTTCTTCCTCCAAAATATAATCGGCCTTCAGTTGAAAACTCGCCCTCAAGATTGCGAATGCGAGTGTGGAAAGAATGAGAGCCGAACAAGGTAGAGGGCTAGAGGAAATTGCATATAAAGAAGAGGAAAAGAGGGTCATAATAAGCCATGAAAATGGCAAAAATTGTGCTTTTGTTTGGTTCTTAATTTGTTCAAACTTGAAAGGGATACTTAAGATTATGATGAGGCTAGGAAAGAAATTCAAGGGCATGGTCGAGATTTTGAAGAAGTTAAACAACATCTTTAGATGAAAAGGAAATCTCTCTTCTTTTGAGCTTCTAAAGGAAGGTTATTTTTATCCTTTGTAAAAAGAGGTGAGTAGCTAGCTAGAGAGGAGATTTCTCAAAAAATGAAGGGTTTGAAGCATATTTTGAAGAGAGAAGTATTGAATTGATGAGGGGATTTTAAAGATGGAGAAAGTGGTACTAAAACGAGTGATGAGAAGATTGAATCTCTCTTGAGATTGGACAAAAGGTTTTGCAAGCACAAGTACATGGTTTTTAGGGCTTCAATATGTGCTTGGAAAATGGAAATGTGAGAATGCCAGCTCAACACGTTTGCACCTCCACCCTCGATTCCTCAAACCAATAACTCAAAAAACGAACCCAAACTTGTTCGTGGGATAAAGGACGAGATTTAACCGGAGAGTCATATCGGTAATTATTATTAATTTTAATTTATTTTTTAATGAGAGTTATATACTATAATCAATCAATATCAATATATATATTATAAAAGCCGACCGTTTTCGAGCCACCACGTTGATTTTGACCCCGCTTCATATATTGATTTTTAATATTTTTTTATTCAATTCAAATAGATATTAACAACTTTATATCTTTTATGTTCCTTAATTATCTACTCTTTGATTTTATCTTTTTTCTTAATCATCTGATATGTATCTTTTTGGTTGAACATCTAACATGTATCTTTGCAATCATACTATCTATCCTAAAAATAACTTATTATCAAATTCATCGTTATCTATATACGTAAACAATATGTTAAATTTTTTGGATGTTGGTCCCAGCACATTTAATTGGTTTACACGTGGTAGTCTTATGTTATATTAACGGTCCTTATGTTTACGTTTGACACTTTGTTATTAACTGTTAGAAATCTAGTGTTTCCATGGGAACAATGGGGCTGTTACCATAGAAACAGTAGTAGACATTTCCTTGTGTTTTGATGATAACAAACGCCATGTGACTTGATGGTTTGAGTGTTTCTTGAGTGTTTTAGGTGAAACAAGTTTAACAGGGAACTAGAGAAGCCATTAAGAGAGGGAAACAGTGAGGGTAACAGTGTGAGGTAACAGCACTGGTACCGTGTCAAGAAATGGTATGAACGACATTATCGTAAAGTCAGGGAACAGTGTCAAGGAACAACACTGTTACCCTGGAGGGTAACAGTGTCAAGAAACAGCAGCGTCTGCAGGCCGTGGCTTACTATTCTTAGTAAGCGCGAGGAAGAAAAGCGCGAAACCCTAATACTTCGTGTTAATGGGCTTATGGGCTTGAATACAAGTGAGATTCGGCAGAAGATCATGTGCAACGAATATCCATGAAGATAAGATCAAAGTTTGTTAGAGATAGAGTTGTTAGGATAGGATTGGTTGTTGAGTTAACGCGTGAAGATCTTGGTGAGGATATGAACCAGATTTCACGTGGGCAACTCTATAAATACCTAGAGCCTATTCAGAAGTTAGTTCACCGATTACAAAACCCTTAGAGTGCTCGTGAGAAGAAGAAGAAGAAGTCTCGTTGAAGTTGTTGGTAATCACTGTTATTGTTATGCTAAGTTTCTTAGACTGAAGAACTAGGGTGTGTAGGTGCGTAATCTAGTGATTAGATTAGACTACTTGAAGTCCCTGTTTGTCTTGAAGTAACTTGTAAGTGGCATTAATAAAGTGATTGTTCAAACTCCTCTAACGAGGGAGTGGTTTTTCCTTTGAACAACTAGTTGGTTGTTTGAGGGTTTCCACTATAAGTAATCGCGTCCATATACTGTTTCCCTTGCGTGTTAGCATTGCTTCACTACTTTCCGCTGTCCAGTTCACTGTTACCCCCTAGGTAACAGTGTCTGTAGACTAACACCGATCCTAACATTAACTATATATAGATTTAGGTTATACAGTAGTACTAAGCCCTTCATGTACCCGCATCAAACTTATAACAATTATTATATGCTTTTTTAATAACTCTATACCATATTATAAATAATTGATCTTATAAATAATTATATACGATGGGATGAACAAATTTATACAGCATAACAACTAAAACACATATAAATGAATATTAACTAAATCAGAAGATAATTGTTAATTAATATATTTTTACTATATCAATATATAAAGCCATTACAATTATGGTGGTAAGCGGCCTGCTCCACATCCATGAGGTGTGGGGTTCAACTTCAGTGGATGTCAAAAAATTCCCCTTGGGAGACTCACCCACCAAAGCCAGGTGCGCGACCCGGGTCGAGCTGGATGTAGCCAAGACGAAGCTCTGGTGAACCAGTGGGCAACCGAAAAAAGAATCATGTTGGGCCCATTTTATATTTTTATGTTTTTTAATTAAATAATAATTTATAATAATTGCATCTCATATTAATAAATTATAGTATTAAAATCAATATATAAGATCAAACAAAACAAAATCAATTAAAACATCTTATTTTATATCATATTGATCAATAATGTCACAAAATTGTGATATTATGGATAATGATATATACTATTGATCATTAGAGACAAGTCATAGAGGATGAAATATTAAGTGGATTTTATTTACTAAATTATTCTATAATTAGAATATGATTATATTTGTACAATCTGATACAAGTGATAGCATAAATTTGAAAAAACAATTTATTTTTTTATCTTGAGAAAATAACAAATTCAAGATGTTAAAATTTACATTATATGTTTTCACTTATTGAAATCTTATTTATAATAAAAAATAATTTTGAAATGTGAAACGTGAGTCTTAGTCGTGCATGGCACGACGGGCATTGCTAATTCTAGCCCCACTTTATTAACAATTTTACATGTTTTATTTTTCTTAATCATCTAATCTTTAATTTTTTTTACCCATCTAATATCTTTGAAGGCATATTATTTATCTTTAAAATTTCCTTAATTATCTAATCTTTAATTTTATCATTTTTCTTACTCATCTAATATCTATCTTTAACAATATTATCTATCTTTAAAATTTCCTTCTATAAAAGATGCATATTAAGATCTTTTTAATTACCATTTTAATCTATTTATGTAAGATGTAATATTAGAAATTCAAATTATAAAAAGAATTCTAAAATGGAAGCCTCTTTTTCTAAATAAATTATTACTTTTATTTTTTAAACCAAATCAATTTATATTTATTAACTTTTACTTAAATTATATATTATCATGATCTTAATAACATAGCTTTTATCTCTCATAATTAAACAATTAAACTTTGTTCATGTTATTTTAATTATTCTAATTACACTCTTTATTATCAATTTATGTAAAAGATATTTATTGAATTTTTGATAAGATATTCTATCCTTTTTTGATATAATATTTATCTTTTAAATCTCTTTATATAAGAAGTAATTAAAAAATTTTGAATTTAAAATAGAAGTTCTTTTTTATAATTAAATTTTTATTCCTATCCTTAATAATAAATCAATTTATATACACTATCTTTTACTTAACTTATATATTATAATTTTAATAATAACATAGCTTTTATCTTTCATAGTAAAATAAGTTCTGATTAATATATTTAATATATTTCAATATATAAAGTTATTTGAATCATGTTGGACTCATTTTATATTTCAAAATTTTGATATTATATTTTAATATTTTTAATTAAATAACAATTCATAGTAATAATATCTCATACTAATGAATTATAGTATTAAAATAAAAAATAAGATCAAACCAAAATAATCAATTAAAGCATCTCATTTTTTATTATATTGACTTATAATGTCTCAAAATTGTGATAATAGGGACAATGATATATATTAACCATTAGAGACAAATTTTGAAGGATGAAAAAGTAAGTAAATTTTATTTACTAAATTGTTGTATAATTACAATATGTCTTATATTTTTATAATCCCATACGTGCGGTACTACAAATCTGAAAAAATAATCTTTTTCTTCTAGAAAAACAAAATTAACATTTTTGTATGCTAAAATTTTCATTTCACTTATTAATATACTATTTATAATAAACATAATTTTAAAATGTGAAGCGTGAGTCATTGTCGTACATGGCACGACGGGTACAACTAGTACAATATAATGTAGAATTTAAGTCTTTGTTAAAGTTTACACCATGTTATCCAAGCCGAATAAAATAATAATTTTATTTTTTATTGTATCCTTTAAAAGATAATTTATATATCTAATTGATATCCTGTTCAATTTGTGATATCTTACCTAATTTTGATATATTAATAAAATATAGTTTTTATTTAAATAAATAAAATATTTTTAATTTTAGGTAAAAGAGATCTCTTTGTTTATTATTTATAAGAAGATTCTAGAGAATTATTAAAATAATAGAATTCATAATTAAATTATAAAAATAAAGTAAACATAGTAAAAATTACATTACAAACTTCTTTTATTATTTAATCATCCCTTATATTTTTTAAGCAATAAACTACCCTTTATATTATCTGATCTTTCAATTAATATACCACCTTCTCAGCACTTTCAATTTATTTTGTTTTAACATTCTATAAAAAAAATCAAAAAAATCTTAGATTTTACCTAAAACAAAATCAAGATACAACTCAACCTGGAAAAAAGTTGATAATTTGATCCAGTTAAATAATTAGGATAGCAACTCTAATCTCAAAGTTCCATTATTTGTTGATTTTTTTTGTTAGTACTCCATGAACAATATATACTTAGATTTAGGTGAGAAAAGGTGCAAACAAGAGGAAAAAAGGCTTTATGAAAAACATGTCGCAATCCCGCAAGGATGTCTAATGTGTAATGGAGTCCACGAGGACTCGATTCACTTGATGGTCAATTGTCCACACACGCTGGGGGTGATAAAAGACATAAATGTAAATATCGAGCGAGCAATTAGGGCATATATTCCCCCACAGCAAGACCCGAGGAAGGTCTTAAATGATATTAAAAGAATATTAGGGAAGAAAGAGTTCATTGAGCTAGCAGTAATTTGGTGGAGCATATGGCATCAACGAAATAAGATGATCTTTCAAACAACGCCTAATGACCTAATCCAAGACCTAAACTTACATATTAGAACACAATTGAAGCAATGGGAACAAGCTAAGAGGTGGCAAGAGGATGAAGAGCAGACACAAGATAGGATGGTTCGAAAACAATCAACTATACGACATAAACGGAATGAGTGGAAAAAACCTAAACCCCAATTTGTAAAACTAAATTTTGATGGATCTAAGATAAGCAATGGGAATGCTGCGGGTGGATCAATTATTAGGGATGAGGGTGGAAAAGCGATAACTGGAACCGTGAGAATATTTGGCAATGTATCAATTTTGATGGCTGAAGCTCTGGCTCTATGGGATGGAGTACTAAAGGCTAAACAAAGCAATATTCGGAAAATTGAAATTGAAGGGGATAATGTAACGGTTATTAAAGCCGTCAAAGGTCAAATCAAGTGTCCATGGGAAATTGAAAGGATTGTAACTGATATTCTCGTATCCTTGCAAGGATTCGAGTCAGTCCAAATTTCACATGAGGGTAGGCACTGCAATGCTGTGGCCGATAAAATTGCGAGTCTGGGCCACAGTCACTCATGGGATGCAATTTGGAACCACCACGAGCTTTTAGCTCTCATCCATTTGGATGCTCTAGGTTTCCCACCTTGAGAGGGATCCCTAATCCTCACCGTGTCAAAAAAAAAAAAAAAAAAAAAAAAGAGGAAAAAAGGCTCCCTAGGATGAAACACAAGAGTAAAAGACAGGTGAAAGAGCACCAACAACAGCTAACGCTACTTGTACTACGTGTAAATCAAGCAACAATCACATGAAACTGCATGTGGGTTTGATTCACGTACAGTACAAGCGGTACAACTCCTTATGCTTTCTACGGGACACATGTAGGATTGTACTAGTGTCACGCTCCGCGTTCCTTCGACCAAAATAGACGCGGGACAAGTCACCGAGGCACGGAGCCTAGGTGATTCCAGAGGCTTCCAGGGCCTTCAAGATGAGGCCGGGACGCTCCGGAGCCTTCTAAGGGCCGGCACGCCTCAAACGGGGCAAGGCGTGCCAGGGCCGGCGCTTCTAGAGACATCTAGGAGGGCCGTGCCCCATGCGGAACAAGGCGGGCCGCTTCTAGAATTGTCTAGGAGGGCCGCGTCCCTTGTAGACCAAGTGCACCCCGGGGCGGAAGCTTCTGGAGCGGTCCAGAGATATCCCGCCCCTTACAGGCATGGGCGCGCGCGGGTGTGCCTTCCGGAGAATTCCGGAGGGGCCGCGCCCCATCTAGAGGGCGCTAGAGAGAGGCGCGGGTCGGCGCCCAAGTGGAGCATTCCGGATTCGTCTAGCGCGGGCTAGACTTATCTAAGGGGCGTTCCGGAGTATTCTAGCGGGGGCTAGAATTTATCTTAAGGGCTTATCTTGTAGGAAAGCTCTAGACTAATCTAGGAGCTCGTGTATCCGGATTTTTCCGTTGTAAGAGGGAGCCTCACCTATAAATAGGCTCCACCCCTCATTTGGGAGGGCATCCACAAATCCCGAAATCCACCAAGCCACACACACTTAGGCACACTTGTAAAGCTCTCTTGTAAAACCCATTTGTAATACTCTCTTGTGTAATACAAAGTCCTCTTTCCCACAAAAACCATCATAAATCGTTAGGGGCAAGGCCTGACTTAGCACGATCGAAGGTATTCGACTAGCTAAGGGCCGCACGAGTTAGAGAGCGAGTCTCAACTCGTGACACTAGTAGGTAGTAGAAAGTATGAATCAGGTGGTCAGGGGCGGAACCAGAATAAATATATTGAGGGGGTCAAATCTTTTTAATCAAGTATAGCGAATTTACAACTTATAATAATAACATAATGATTAGTTTAATTTTTAGCTAAAAAATTACTTTAATATATTATAGAGAATAAATTATTTCTTAACTCTATCAAGATCTCTAAATAATTTTCTAAAAAATTGATTATATCTCAATTTTTTGTATAGTAATTAGGACCATAATTATCTTCGTTTTCATTGTAAAAGGCTAAAATATATTATCATCGTTTAATCCCCAGTTGTGTATAATTATCATCGTTTTTATTTTTAGAAAAAATAACGTGTTCGATTCAATATATCTCACTAATAACATATTGTTTTGAAGCTAATATGAAAGTGCAAGGTTTAGGAAAATAAAAAAATATTTAGAATAAGTAAATAACTTTTAAAAGTGGTTTATAGAAGTCCAATCTTCCAATGTGCATAACTTTTTGCTCAGATGTCAGATTAAAGCGTATAATATATCAAATCGAAGGTCTCGAAAAGAGGAACATATATACCTAAAAAACATTTGGATTGGGGGGGCCATGGCCCCCACTGGCCACAACATAGTTCCGCCTATGCAGGTGGTATATAAGAGTACAAATATTGGTAGACCAATTTTTTTGGGCATCACATTATAATATTGTATTTATTTTTCATCTCTTCCTAACCATTTTTTTTACCTTTTTTCTCTATTCTTTCTCACGAGAATGAAAGACCAAAGTGCTATTTTGGTCTTGGTGAAGGCCAACTATTCACTATCTCTCTTCATAATTGTATTTTTTCCCACTCTTTTATTATTTTTTTATTACCATGACCAAGAGTTGGTCTACCAATGTACATGCTCTAAATTATCTATAATACGAGGTGTATTATCGATTATCGAATATATTCCATCTACATTTCACATTAAAAGTATATCGTAAACTGTATTAAAATTAAGAATGCATGTTTGAAATTAACTTTAGGATGCAATTGTAATGATTTGATATACATCGTAATAATAACAATATCATTTAGAACGGTATTTTTGGTATTTTACAATCCACGATCATTTGATGTATATTCTTGCAAAATACTTTCTTCTTCTCACGAAAACTTGGATATGTATATTGAAACACGTCCAAAAATAAAAAAGATTTTAAGCTGCTAATTCTTTTCTTACTATATTATGAACATGACTTAGGGACCGTTTATTAATAAACTACGAATGAAATGTAAACTGCATAAACGCTATGAATTTAGTATACTTTAATGTCAAGATGCATAGATAGATTTTTTATTTTTTTGTGGCAGTAATATTTGTGTTTATACCTTCGACCAAAAACAATTTGTGTTTATGCCGAAAATTGGAAGGAAATGTTTTCAGTACTTTATACTCCGTAACTCACATCTACATTTCAAAATAAAGTGTTTGACATAAGAGGGACTTGCTTTCAACCAAACAGACCTTTAGTAATTAGGGTTCGTCCTTAATTCCCAAGCTTTGAAGAGCTAAAAGTACGTTCTTTTCCAGAAGTATTCACGGTATAGCTAATTAGTCGAAGGACTTGTATAAATATGCATGTATAATACGGAGTACTCCCTCTGTCCCATAATGTTCTTCCCATCTCGTTTTTACTGTTCCAAAATGTTCTTCCCATCCTCCCTACTTTCTATTTTTATCCACCACACTTTATCACTTTTTTACGTAATCAACTTACTTTCTCATCATATTCATTTATCTTTCCTCCTATCATCATCAACTTTATACCCAATACATCTGCATTTCTCTTTCCTCCTATCACCATCAACTTACTTTTTCATCATTTTCATTTCTCTTTACTCCTATCACTATCAATTTTTCCCCCCTTAAAAAACGTGTGTACAGTGCAATGGGAACAACATATCGGGACGGAGGGAGTACTATATATATGTATATATGTCTTAAACCGGCCATCATACTTTTAACTTTATATCCAAGCATGAATGTCAAACTTTTGTGTGCAAAACACGTACTCCATTGGGATGAAGTATTCTTCTTTTTGAGTTTGTGCCAAAGACCGAAAGCCTATCTAGTGAATTTATTGGGATGGGTAAAGGTAGCTAAAAGCAATTATGTTGATCCTTTCAAATTTTAGTACGTGGATCATAATCGGTCCCTACCGTTTAGTTTCTTGGTGTTTGAAGTAATGAATTCATTTTAACTCGTTAGATTGTGGATCATGTATAAATATACGTGCATGAGAATGAATCTCACTCGCTTATTATAGGCGAGAATGTATGCAGCTATATGGGAATTTTTTTTTTACTTCGGAGTGTAAGTTCGAAATATGACAGCATAGTCTTGTAGTATAATAGTACTAGTTATGAACCCGGGACTTGCCCGGGAGCTTTTCAAATAAAATTCAAAAGATATTAATTTACAAAGGATATCTATTACATATTAAATACATAATTTATTTGAATCCGATAAGTATTGTGAAAGTTGAAACACTTTGAATCGGTTAATTGGTTAGTTTTAGTGACATGAATGATGTAATCTATACTGTCTATAGTATAAAGCAGAGACAAAGTCCTCACAAAAAATTGTGCCACGTGTCATATCTTCATTAAAATAATCAATTGGGCCCTTGCGTATATAAAAAACACTAATCACAATAGAAAGATAAATAAATATGATTTGATAATTTTAAACAACATATAGGAAAATATCTATAGAAAGATATAATTTAAGATATAACACCTAGGAAGATCTATCATCTATAGGAAGATCTATCTAATATATACATATATGTATATTATTATTTAATAAAACATGATCTATATCGTAATAAAAAAATAGATATAGTCTAATTATTTATTTTTTTAAATTCAGACTTCTTCAAAATTATAAAAAAAAATGAAAATTCATAATTGTATTTTCCGATTTTATCTTAATCTAAATTAAATAATAATATTTACTAAATCATATTTATATTAAATTGGGTTTATAACCACATTACCCGTACGTGGTACGGGGGTCAAACTAGTTCTAGATAATTAGTTTGTTGAATGATGGAAGTTTGAAAGGAACAGGTGTTATAGCAAGACATTCAGGTCATGCATTTACATGAATTATATAATATATATGTATATATATATACAAAGACTAATTAAATCTTTCATTTTATTACAATATATATTGTTGCTGCAACAATATTTTGATAAATGAAACGGGAGTGTTGTAATATATATTGTTGTTGCAACAATATTTTGATAAATGGAACGAGAGTGTTGTAGCAAGACATTTAGGTCATGCATTTACAAGAATTACAAAACCAACTCCATTAAAATATGACAGGCCACTACACAATTGCATGTATATATGGATCGAGTGTGAGAGATAGCATCAACGTGTGAACTTAGTATAAGAATCGGTTATTATAAATAGGGTATATGGTTTAGAAAAAATTAATTGACAGAACTGTTCTTAACTGCTTCAGGTTTAGAAGTATACTAGCAGATGACCCGTACCTTTTACGGGGGTGCTATTTATTTATTTATTGCTTTGTGTATGAATTTACTATAACAACAAATATTATCATATGTATACTTTGTTTCAAAGCGACGCTTATTTTTTGGATTATAAAATGACATAATTCTTATATATCATATATATAAATAAATTTTACTTATGTATTTACTTTTTATACATACATAAACATAGATTTAAATAATTGAGGAAGAATGAAATAAGATAAGATGCATTATCACATTTTATTAACAATTGATACAAATCTTTTGGCATTTAAACTAAATTACGTAAACTAACTTATATAATAAAATCAATAAGTTTAAATAAAATTCGGATTAATATATTATAATATTAAATATATAGATAATATTTAATAAGTTAAATAGAAAACCAAATTATCTCGTATATATGTTATTTTTTTCTGAAAAATAATTAAATACTAAATATTTAAAAATGTAATGAAAATGTGAACGAATTATTATCTTAATCAAGAAATCTATCTTTTTTTTTCTAAAGTGTAATCAATACGCAATATTAGTGATATATATGTTAAATATAACATATACTTTTTTTTATTGATATTTTAATATGATATGATAGTAACAATGTATTTACAATATTTTTTAATAGAATGAATATTTGTATTAAATATAGTGGTAGAATTTGCTACCATCGATAATTTAAAAAAAATCCACAATAAAATTACGAAAAATAATTTAAATTTAATATGATATATAATTAAATGGGTAAAATATTATGATTATGATTTGTAGATTGTGAGTTGTGACGAAAAAATACTTTTTTAAATAAAAGGTTTATGATAGATCTATGTATTAATTATATTTGTATAATGGTAAGATAGAACTTTATATATTTGGATAGAATTATTAATTGAACAAAACAAATTTTAATATAAAACTAATATTTTAATTAAGTAGCTATAAGATTATGATAAAATCAAGATTTAATAAGATAGATTTTAAAAAAAGGAGGGTGATGTGGCGCAATATGGTGGCAGAATTTGCTTCCACTTTAGTATATAGTAATAGATATTGATTACTTTTTTTACGGTACTAGGCTCTAATAGATGACGAGAAATCTACGCCAATTTAATGTGGAGGAAGTTGTAGCCCTAGTGTGATCAAATTAAGCCAAATAAATCCGACTTTGTGATAACATTAATACAACTGTTTATAATACCCACGAACTTGGGTTCACAAGATAGAATTTTAAATCCTTATGTTGGAATATGATAACCGGGAACTAAACAAACAAAGGCCTAGATTTCTCGTCACCGTCAAGGTCATCGTCACTCTGGACCCGAGTCTGAATCATCTACGTACGACGACGAATCCAACGGTTCCATATCGCCCCATTGTCTTTTGAGAACCCATCCGACGTGCGCTTCGTGGTTTACGGTCGAGTCAGCACGGCACGTCGACAACAAATCATGACCTCCTATCTCGACTCGGAGCAGGTCCCACCAGCGGCCGCCACCAGGGCCCTGGCCCTCATCTTGGACCTACACAGGAACACTAGGAATTTCCCCGAAGTGTCAGAGGTACGGATCCAGACGCATTGGGAGCGTGTTGTCGTCGAGGAGGAGGACCGCGTGTGGCCCTTGGAGAAGCACGCCGTGGGCCCGGGGACGATGACGAGGGAGACGAGTTGCGCAATTTGCTTGGACGAGTTTTCGATGGGGTCCGAGGCGATGAGGATGCCTTGCTCCCATGTTTTCCATGGGGGTTGCATCGTTAAGTGGCTCGAGAAGCGGCTCGTGTGTCCGCTGTGTCGTTTCGAGCTTCCGTCGTCCGAGGAGACAACGTCGACGGCCGACGAAGACATCGATCTTGATTGATAGTAGTGTAAGGTAGTTTAGCCATCACGTACGTGTTCTATAGTTGCAAAGTGCAATTTTTTCTCTCTCAATGAACAAAGTTGTTATGAAACAATGATGTCGATAGTTATTATTAATAGAGTTGAATAGCCTTTGGTCATTTATTTTAGATCATGGTTGAATATGTTTTTTCTTAAATTAAGGGGTTAATCTGGATCAATAAATGGGAATTGATCGAAGTATATATTGCGTAGATTAAGGCTTTCCTACGCTTGTAGGCTTGTAGCCAAAAAGTACATTTTTTTTACCTCAAAATGTATACATTCTAACTAGTTATGAATCCGGGCCTTGCCCGGGAGCTTTTCAAATAAAATTCAAAAGATATTAATTTACAAAGGATATCTATTACAAATTAAAATATATAATTTATTTGAATCCAATAAGTATTGTGAAAGTTGTAACACTTTGAATCGGTTAATTGGTTAGTTTTAGTGACATGAATGATGTAATTCTAGATAATTGGTTTGTTGAATGATGGAAGTTTGAAAGGAACAGGTGTTATAACAAGACATTCAGGTCATGCATTTACATGAATTATATAATATATATATATATAAAAAGACTAATTAAATCTTTCATTTTATTACAATATATATTGTTGCTGCAACAATATTTTGATAAATGGAACGGGAGTGTTGTAATATATATTGTTGCTGCAATAATATTTTGATAAATGGAACGGGAGTGTTGTAGCAAGACATTTAGGTCATGCATTTACAAGAATTACAAAACCAACCCCATTAAAATATGACAGGCCACTACACAATTGCATGCATATATATGGATCAAGTGTGAGAGATAGCATCAACGTGTGAACCTAGTATAAGAATCGGTTATTATAAATAGGGTATATGATTTAGAAAAAACTAATTGACAAAAATGTCCTTAACTGCTTCAGGTTTAGAAGTATACTAGCAGATGACCCGTACCTTGTACGGGGTGTTATTTATTTATTTATTGCTTTGTGTATAAATTTAGTATAACAATTACAAATATTATCATATGTATACATTGTTTTAAAACGACGCTTATTTTTGTAGTATACAATGACATAATTCTTGTATATCATCATATATATAAATATAGTTTTATTTCAATATTTACATTTTATACATACATAAATATATATTCAAATAATTGAGAAATAATGACATAAGATAAGGTGCATTATCACATTTTATTAACAATTGTTAGAAATCTTTTGGTATTTAATTGAATTATGTAAACTAACATATATAATAAAATCAAAAAGTTTAAATAAAAAATCAGATTAATATATTATAATATTGAAGATATAGATAATATTTAGTAAGTTAAATAAAAAAACCAAATTATCTTGTATATATATTATTGTTTTTTGAAAAATAATTAAATAATGAATATATAAATAGTTAATGAAAATGTTAACGAATTATAATCTTAATTTAGAAATCTATCTTTTTTTTTCTAAAGCGTAATCATTATGCAATATTAGCAATATATATGATAAATATAACATCTACTTTTTTTATATTTTTGTATGATACGATAGTAAAAATGTATTTAATATATTATTTTAATAGAATGAATATTTGTCTTAAATATAGTGGTAGAATTTGCTTTCATTGATGATTTTAAAAAAATACCATAATAAAATTACGAAAAATAATTTAAAGTTAATATCATATTTAATTAAATGGGCAATATACTATGATTACGATTTATAGATTATGACGAAAAAAGTTATTTTTTTAAATGAAAGGTTTATGATAGATCTATGTATTAATTAAATGTGTACAATGATAAGATAGAGATTTATATATCTGGATAGAATTATTAATTAAACAATTCAAATTCTAAGATAGAACTCAAAACTTAATTAAGTATGTATAAGATTATGATAAAATCAAGATTTAATGAAATAGGTTTTTAAATAAGGGGGTGACGTGGCGCAATATGGTGCCAGAATTTGCTTCCGCTTTAGTATATAGTAATAGATAATAGATATAATTAAGATAAAAATTTCAAAATCTTTAAGTAAAATATATCATCATTGATATTTTGTACCACATAAAGATAAAATTGTACCATGTACGTATCAACAATTGATATTTTGTACCACGGTCAAAGATAAAATTGTACCATGTACGTATCAATTTAATAGATAAAATTTACATAAATTTTCCAATTTAATAGATAACAAAAGATAAAATTTTCAAGTAGGGAGTAGAAAGATAAATTTCTCAATTTAATAGATGACAAAAGAATATAAATAAAATATATTATTATTTTAATAATAAGGGTGATGTGGCGCAATATGGTGGCGGAATTTGCTTCCGCTTTAGTATATAGTAATAGATATTGATAAGTATGCATTTTCATCCATAATGACCATATGTATGACAAAATTATGCATACAATTTCACCAAGTGTACATTATATATTCAAAATAGTCATATTAAGTAAAAAGACATAGTAATGTTATTTGAAAAAAAATAGTCATTTACCACTTATATGGAGAAAATCACACATAATGAGATAAAAGAGCTTGAACGATTATTTTATTTGAAAAGATGCAATCATTTTATTCAGAAAAGGCACGGACATGTTAAGTGAAAAATGATAAACATTCTCATTAGTTTTTGCACACTCTTTATTAGGGGTGGACACGGATGGTTAACAGTAAATTCACTAAATCGGAAATCGGTTAACCGAAAATCCGGGTACTAAATTATAATAATCGTAGCTGTACCGGTTGTTCTTGGCTAAATGAAAAATTCGGTACGATTAATCGGTTAACCATATCACTAAAAGATATTATTTCTTAAAAAAAGATTCTAAAAAAACCACACATATCTACTTATTACTATACAACATGGATATGTGTTATCTATTAACGTTATCTCCAACCTAAAAAAGTAATATTTAATTTGAAATCTACTACTTTTTTTTTTGATCAAAAAACGGGCTAAGCCCTGTGAACTTTTATTAAGTGACTAGTTATGCCCAAAATGGGCTACATAATCTTGCATAAGGAGTTCATGAATAAAACTAGGAGCAGAAGTGAAAGTCATGAAAGAGCTTGACATGGTATGGGAAGATTTTGCAAGAGCATCAACCGTCATATTTGCGTCCCGACGAACATGTTGGAGAGTTAAGTAGGCTGGGAACTCGTGGATAAGCTGGCGGCACTGCGCAATAAGATGGAAATCCCGGTGAGGCCTACTCGAAGGCGCTGTCAAGAGAGACACGGCGACGAGGGAGTCAGAAGAGACAACGAAGTTGGCCGGTTGCATAGATGATATGATAGTGAGGCCATGGAAAATAGCAAGCAATTCAGCATGTAACGGAGTGCAGCAGCCACATTGGAAGCTAAAACCCGAGATGAACTCTCCGGAGGCATTACGTATGAGGCCGCCACCACCCGCATGTCCCGGGTTGCCCAGAACAGATGCGTCAACATTGAGCATCATCCAATCCAAGGGAGGGGGCATCCATGAAGTCAGAGCAGGGGAAGGCAACGTTTGATTGGGACAGAGCTGAGAGATAGCCTGGGCTTGGTCATGACAGCGCCGATAGGCCGCCGCAATAGACATTACTGTGGACGAGAGACGATGGTGTAGGTCAGTGCCATCAAAAATAAGTGCATTCCTCGTCTTCCAGGAGTACCAACACATAGTTGCGAAGGTCGTGCTCCAATCATCGCAAGCCTTAACATTATCATAGAGCCAAGTTTTGACATTAATAGTGTGGAAAAAAGAAGGGGCAAGCTGGTTACCCCTAAGAGCAAGCCAAATTTGCTTGATGGGCACGCAATCACGCAGAGTATGGAGGAGATCTTCATCATGAGAGCAGCGTGGACAAGCAGCTGAGGGCGCCAAGTGCCGGCGAAAACGTTCAGCGTTACACAGCACAACCTCATGAGCAGCCAAAAACAGAAATTGGCGTGCTCGTTGTTGTACCGGAGTATGCCAAATCGCCTTCCACACTGGATTGGGAGGAGGAGTGGCCTGCGTGTTCAACAGCTTGACAGCTGAGCTCGTGGAGAATTGCCCCGAGGTCGACGCGTTCCAAAAGAAAGTGTCTTCATGAGCAACTGAAACAGAAAGACGAACAGCCTGTAGTTGCATTAAAATATCAGCGGGAAGGAAGCTGGAGAAAGCCGGCCAGTTCCAACCGTGATCAGCCCAATAATCCGCGACGGTATCCCCAAGCATTGATTCCGGGATAGGAGACAGAGCAGCAGCAGAGAGGGGCGTATTCAGAAGCCACGGATGTTCCCAAAAGAAGGTTGTTCTTCCATTACCAACAGACATGCCAACACCCTTCCACAAAAGCTCGGCACCGTGCCTTATGCCTTTCCACATGTGAGAGGATCTTGGGCGTCTTTGAAACATGTCAATATCGAGTCTATTCCCGCAGTATTTGCCACGAATAACCCGGCTCCAGAGGGATGCCGGTTCTTGAAGAGTTCTCCATCCCAATTTTGCAAGGAGGGCCTGATTTTGCTGTCTAGCAGATCGGAAGCCAAGGCCTCCGTTAGACTTAGGGACAGTGAGTTTGTCCCAGGCAAGCAGATGGATTTTTCGTTGGTCGTCAGTTGAGCCCCAAATGAAATTCCGGACTTGTTGGTCAATGTCATCGCAAAGAGAACGAGGCAGAAGAGTTGATTGCATTGAGTATACAGGTAGACTCGAAAGTACTAATTTAGCAAGAGTGATCCTCCCTGCCGCTGAGAGAGACTTGGCTTGCCAACCGCGGAGACGAGCTTTGATCTTATCAAGGAGGAACTCATAACGGGCATTAGTCATTCGGCCACAAGCTGTCGGTACCCCCAGATAAGTGCCAAAGTCTTCAGCCACAGGAATGGACAATAAGGAGCTAATTTCAGCTTTGGTTCCAATAGCGACTCTTGCCGAAAACAGAACACTGCTCTTATTGAAGTTGACCTTCTCACCCGAGAACTGGCAGAATTTGTCAAGGCACTCACGAACAACATGGGCTTGTTGTGGAGAAGCTTCAGCGAATAAGACGAGGTCGTCAGCAAAGAAAAGATGCGAGAGACGCACACCACCTTCCCAAATCGGCTTCCACCTACCATTATTGACTGCATCATGGATGATATGAGAAAGAAATTCCATACATAGAACAAAAAGATAAGGGGAAAGTGGATCTCCTTGGCGAACACCCCTGGAGGGCATGAACGACCCGCTTTTTGAGCCATTCCACAAGATTTCCATGCGCCCCTTAGTCTGACACTTCATAATCACATCAACTAGAGAAGCTGGAAACTGAGCAGCGTTGAGAATAGTCCGAAGGAATCCCCACTTCACTCGATCATATGCTTTGGCGAGGTCAATTTTGATCATCATTGTTTCGGTTGTGGTGTGCGTAGAGGCCATAGAATGAAGGACTTCTTGCACAATAACAACGTTATCAATGATTTGGCGACCCGGGATGAAGCTAGCTTGTTCAGGCGAAATAAGATCGGGGAGAATCGGCTTAAGCCTATTGACGATGACCTTAGTAGCAGCCTTGAAAATAACATTCAAGAGAGAGATCGGCCGAAACTGGGCCGCAGAGCTGGGTGAGTCTGTTTTGGGTATGAGAACAACGAGGGCATCACTCATGTGCTCAGGAAGGATGCCGTGGTTGACAATATCAAGAACTGTGCTAGTAACCTGCGGGCCTATGATCTGCCACTGTTTTTGATAGAAAATAGCAAGGTACCCATCCGGACCGGGAGCCTTGTATGGTCCCATCATACGGATGGCGTTCCACACATCAGCCTCAAGGTTCATGTCCACCTGATCAAGCGTAAATAGCTTTTCGAAAAATTGAAGAACGAGAAGTTTCATATCATCCTCCTCAGTAATCCAATTCCCTGCATCATCTTGGAGAGATAGCACTCGATTAGCTTTACGTCGGATAATAGTAGAGAGATGGTAAAAACGAGTATTTCGATCCCCGTCAATGAGGAAAGAAGCACGCGATTTTTGGAACCATAAGAGCTGTTCTTGTTGGAGGACTTCTTCAAGCTCGATTTTTAGTTTCTGCTCCAGCCGGAGTAAGTAAGCAGAGGGGCGGTGAAGGAGGCTTCGTTGAACACCTCCAAAATGTGCCCACAGTTTCCGCTTCTTGTAAAATATGTTGCCAAATACAGACTTGTTCCACCTGTCCAGATCAGAGGAGAGAGCACCAAGGGAGTCCTGCACTGCAAGGGAAGAGTTCCAGTGTTCTTGAATAAAGTTATTGAATTCTGAGTGGAGGAGCCAAGCCTCTTGAAAGCGGAAAGGACGAGAACCATGAGACCATGAATTGGAGCTGTCGGTTTGGATCAGCAGGGGCAGATGGTCCGAATATGGGGCAGTGAGGTGGCGCACACCAGCTTCAGGGAACTTAAGGCGCAAGAGATCATTGCATAAGCCACGGTCAAGACGACTGGCTTTGAAAGTGTCTAACGATCTGCCTGTGCTCCAAGTATGAGGGGGCCCAGAAAAACCAAGATCAAGAAGCTCCAGGGTATCAGTCTGAATAACAAAGTCTCGAGACGCGTTATTCGACGCCTCGGACGAATAAGTGCACTCATCAGCTCGGAGAGTAGCGTTGAAGTCGCCAGCTAATAACCATGGTCTAGAGTTGTTTTCAGCAAAAGCAATGAGAGAATTCCACAGCTGAGTCCGAGAGCTGGGATTTGGGAGGCATAGATAGCAGACAGCACCCAGGATTCGTGACCACGACGTTCCACCTCTACTGTTATATGTTGCCGGTGAAGAGAAATAGGGCGGACAATCACTTCGTTGGTACGCCAAAGAAGCCAGATTCCTCCCATAAAGTTAATTGCATCAACGCGAATAACACCATCAAAACCGAGTTGACGACAGACTTGGTCAGCTCGAACACCGCTGATACGTGGTTCAAGAATGGCCAAGACAGTCGGGTTATGAAGACGGATCAGTTCACGCATGGTAATGACAAAGTTGGTGGCCCCTGCACCTCGAACGTTCCAGACAAGTAGGTTGATTCTATCCATAGAAACTATAGACGAGTTGATAGCTGAGGTAATAGATGACATATGGTCAGACATAGGGAAATTCATTCCTTGAGCAACCATGGAGAGGCGATCAATGGCATCAATGAGATGCGGGGGCATTGAGACCTTGCACAGAGTTGGCGAAGTCTCCGTCATGAGAGGCAGGAGCTCTACTGTCATTCGGTTGGCCATCCAAGGAAGCTGAAACAGAAACGGTCCCTCCCGGCGGTTCGAGACCACTATGCTTCGCCTGTTGTAGACTGGAAGGACTGTGATTTCCCGGAGTGGCTGGAGGATTGCTTCGGCCATTCAGATTGGGCGGTGGTGGAGCGTGGGATGTCACAGGCACGAGGGCTTGGGCAGGGGAGTGGGCGTCGGATTGCTTGGTGGTGATGATGGATGGATCTTGGGAGATCGACTCTTCAATTAGGTGGGCTTTTTTGAGGGCTGCAGGGTTTGCGGTTACGGTAGCTTTGTGCGCAAGTTTGCCTGGTTCTTTCCGAGGGTGAGAAAGCGATTGTTCCTTAGGATCTTTATTCACCTTCTTTTTGGAAGATTTGCCAGTTGGGATAGGATTTTTTTTGGAAACAGAATCTCCATCTTCTGATTGTTCCCCCATAATCCGAGCATGATGTTGCGCGGGATCGATATTTGCCGAAATAACAGCCGCTTCCGAAAAGACAATTTTACCCTCATCTATCTTCTGTGTTGCATTGGCCTGAGTAGGGTTTGCATGGGCAATCACGTCTTGTTCTTGCATGGGGTCGACAGCCATGGGTTGGACCGTTTGGTGAGCCGGCTCATCGTGGACTGGTTGGGGCGTTCCGGACGAGCCCTCACCGCCATCAGAGTTCATGAGAGCGTCAAAACGGTTGCCAGAGGTAGGCCGGGAGTCCGACGGGGTCTTGGTTTGGATAGGTGGATTGGAATTAGGTTGATCGGTGGCAGTCGGCTTAGGCCGTCTCTTGGGGCGAACCGGCTTCATCCAAGGTCCAAAGGCGGGTTCTTCTTCTTCCGGCGCAGGCTGGTAAGTTGGAGGATCAGCATAAGGGTCCTTCTCGGGGGGTGGTGGTTCAAGTGCGGGGCACTTTTCTTTGACATGTCCCATCTTACCACATTCATAGCAAACCATGCGGATTCCCTCGTATTGGACATGCCAAGTGCGACGCCGGAAGTGAATTCGAGGGAGAAGAGTTTGGTCAAGATCCAACTCAACAGCAATGCGTACAAATTGACCCCGATCAGCAACGACAGTCATCGTGTCCACGCGAATGACCGTACCAATCTCTGCACCAATTTTCTTCAAGATGCCCTCTTTGTAATACTCCACAGCAATGCCAGGAATGCGGATCCAGGCTGTGATAACTTTAGGCGGGTTGTTGTAGGGATCAAAATCCGGAACCCATCTACGTATAGCAAGATAGCTGTCGCCAATCATCCAAGGACCTTGCGAAAGAACAAAGTTATAGTCCTCCTCCGTAGTGAACTTAGTGACGTAGTAGTCATTGCCAATATCGACCAAGGTGAGGGTCCCTTTCAGAGACCACTTTCGCTCGAGCCGGCGCTTGAGAGCAGTGTAACCCAGATTTCTATCAAACATGTGAATAATCAATGAACGAGCCCAAGGGAGCCTAGCAGCGCGTTTCTCTGCAGCAGTAAGTCGAATGTGTGGGCACAAAGGATCAACAACATCACATTCTTCATCATCATCCGTATCATAAAGATCCGGGCGTTCTTGCCAGATGTTCTCCGGGGGCGGAAGCCAGTTGCGAATTTGCACTCCGGCAAGAGTCTCGAGGAACGACTTTCTCTTCGCAGCAGCGACCATTTCTGCAGTTGGTACAGCCGCAGATGGCCCTTGGGACTGGGACATTGGTAAGGTAGGGTTGGGTGGGTTCAGTGGAGGGAAGTTTGTTGCATTCAGCTCGGTCGGAGGGCTACTGTCAATCTCCATAGCATTCGAAAGAGGCGGAGTCAGTGGGGGGGCACCCCCAGGGGGCGACTCCATGGCGGTCAGAGCAGCGAGGAGACCGGCGATGAAGTTCAAATTCGGTGAACTACAGCGCAGGCGGCAAAACCCTAGGCGCGTGCAGGCGCGTTCTTTTCTTGAAATCTACTACTTACACACTATGATAGGATAGATCTATAAATGAGGTCTAATTTTGTATCTACGTATTCACCCCAAAATTCAATCCGTTAAGTAGTAGACACTTCATGGGTTCATTATAATTTACAAACAAAGGCAAGACTAAGTAAGACTTCCCAAAACACGATCTAGGCTGGTTATGTTTTTTTTTTTTTTGCCTACCTCTACTAATTATAAACCCACATGAAAAAATCACCTACAATGCAATATAGAGCATGCACATTCATATTAACTTAAAATGCACAATCATACTATATATTTTGAAAAGTCACAGTCATGTTATAACCATTTGTTACATTTTGCATACTCGAAGTATTTTTTTGTTGCACGCGCATACAATCATTATTTGATATGAAACGGTCAAATGATGAGTTTTATTTTTCATTTCTCTCCTTATATTTCATTATCTCATGATCTATTCCCTATAAATATATAGGAGTATAATCAATATAGTTGCCATTTACTTAAAAGTTTGACAAGTGAGATAAATTCATGATAAGAGGTCGTTTGATTTCCACCCATAGAGATGTAAATGGAAAAGAAATGAGTCTATTCCAATTATGTGTCATTATATATTAATAAAAAAATATTCTAATTTGAAACTTGTGCATTTAAAGAAGGAATAAAGGGAATTATAATTACACCACTTTGTTATCTCACCCTTATATTAGGGAAACAAACAGAGTACCGTACGTGTGAGGGGGGTTTGCGGTAGTTTTTTGTATGAAAATTAAGGTGACACATATTTTTTATGGCATGTGTATCATGATGTTAATTTTAATTAGGTTCGTTTTCATTCCATTTACATTTTCGTTGTTGGATACTACACAGTCTCTAAGTATACTCGATTTCAAAAGTAAACTAGTACTAGCCAATGCTTGTGCATTTAAGGTGTGGTTTTGATTTGTGTAAACATGTTATTTTAGTTCTTGTATGAATTTGCCAAAAAAATTTAGATAGGTAGATGTAAAACCTTTTATTTTTTTAAATTACTTCAAAAATAAAGAAATATTAAAATATTCTTTGAATCTAATAACTAGATATTTTTTTCAATTAAAAGTTATAAACTTTTTGGTGTATTGTGTAGAAACATACTAAGTTTTAATACATAACTAGTATCACTTCCCGTGCCTTAAAGACACGGTTTTGATTTAATTAAAAACTTGTTTTAAATTTTATATAAAGTTATTTAAAAGAATAGTTCTATATAAAATTTTGTATTATTTTTATTTAATTTTCTTCTTATGATATTTTTTTTAATGATATATTATTTATTTCTACTATAATATATTATTCTAATGCAACAACGATTTGTTGTATTATACTTTTTAGATAAGGATTAAATACTTGTTTTTATCAATAAGTTTCTTTGTTCTATAACTATTCTTTTAGTACTTGTTTTGATAGGGATTATAATATATTCTTTATTTTAATGCAAACGTTGTATTGTTCTCTTTGGTTTTACAACTAATGTTTAAGGAAAGGATAAGATACATAACATATTAGATATATTTTAGGTTAAGAATATAACAAATTAAAAATATATCTTTAAGTTTAAATGGAAATAAGAAAAAATGAAAAGTTTTAATGTGGGGTCTACAATAAAATTTCAACCAATTAAACAAATTAAATTATTTTAATAAAGGTGGATGATGCGGTCCAATGAGAAGCTGACACGTGTCGTACTAAATATTATTTCTAACTTCCACTTTAGTATATAGTTATGATATGATGTATTTCTTTTCGAGCAAGGACTAATTATATCTTTAAGAAGACTTTATACATAGAATTTCAAAGATTTCGAGCAAGAACTTTATGAAGAAACGTAGTGTGGTTCTATCTTACTGAAATTATCTTAGTTATGTTTGTGTATATATATAATTATTACTTCATGATATTATTAGGACCTCATAATTATATAATGATTATTAAAAATATATTATCTTATAGAAATTTGTAACTATTCCACTAAGTCGAGGCCGGAGAAAAATATTATCTAAAAGAGATTAATAATATAGCAGTTATTTTTTTTGTACGCACTAATATAGCAGTTATTAATTTAGAGAAAACCATAACAAAAGGAACAATCTCAATTACCACGGATCAGACTAGTGGATTGCTAAGCTAATTAAACCAAGGATTCCTCAATACCATTTTATCTATTGTTTAATTTTCCAAGACTTAGTTATCCTCACTCCTCTATTGGTTCGTGCTTTGTTTCCTGTCTTGAAACAGTTGAACATTGTTTAAGGTTGTTTCATGTCTTGAAACATACCAACATTTAGCTCAAAATCACATGATAAGAGTGATTACGTAATGTCCTTCTCCCACTACAAAGGCTTATTGCAAATCCTGTGCGTTGGATACAGTTGGTTCCTAAAATAC